>JAZAYU010000171.1:71882-273162 GCA_038501625.1 Corbicula japonica
ATATGTTTAATTAAGCGTTTGGGCTTTGACGCCAAAATTACCATCTGTCAAACCTAAGTAATCTTAATTGGATATGCAAACATATTGTAGTATAAATATTCCCATCTTTATTGGAAGCCGGCATCTGAATCCTTGAATTTTATTCTACAAATTATACTTCTACAACAAACACTAACATCACCGATCTTTTTTCATTTCAAGACAGAATCAATCATTTTTGGTGTGAAATATTCGTAACATTAAAAAAAATCAAATTATTTATTCGTTGAACATAATCTCCATCAATTAAACAGACAATTCTGTTATTCAAATGTGTAAGTATCAACAAATTTAGATTGTAATTTTAAATGTCTACAGATCATGTAACCAGATGTTGAATTGAAATATCATTGTTTTAGTTGCAAGCCAGATACACTTCCATAGAATTACAAAATAATTATATTCTTAACCCATTTTTCTTTTGAACCTCTCAGAATATTGTTAATTATGTACATTCTCCATTTTAGACTACACAACTATATTGATGTAAAATAACACTAATAAGGGTGTAAACAATTATCAGCATTTATCATTATGTTAACGTTGATCAAATGCAATTTTGTTTTTGTTATAGACATTTTGTATGACGGGATGCTTTGATGAATAAATCTGAAATAAAGTTCTGTTCTGTTCTGTTCATTTCACGATTTCCGGATTATAGCGCATTACCAGTCTTAGCAATTTGCAACTTTCACATGAGTAAAATATAATTTTCAGCAGAAAAGAGAATAAGATGAAAATGTTGTACAGAAATTCGTAAAAAATGCTTATGTTTGTCCAACTTGCATTTCATAGTGTGTACTATCAACAAGAATGGTACATGTTCTTAAAACATAAAAAAATCTAAATATCTAACAAATAGTGAAAATAAAAAAGTCTGGCTTGAATAACAGACCTGCAACAAATTTTTACCACCGGCGACGAACGCAGACCTGCGATATAGTGGATAATGTTAGTTATTTTGTGCTTAAGCCATAGTCCGATCGTTCAGCATTCACGCAGAGCCTCGTTTTGGATTGATTTCCTATCACGGGAAGTAACTCGTACAGGACTGCGAAACTGTTTATTGGAAAGGCGTATAAACGAGTAATTTAATAACACCCTGTATTTGGAGAAATAAGGAGGGAGTTTGGAAAATAGTATTATTTGGTGATTCAATCTTATTTTTAAACTACAGCTATTTTTATCATTGAACATTTTCTGTTCCTGATAATTGATCCAAGATTCAAATTAAATAAAAGATATTTAGAAATAATTCCGCTCAAACAAAAATAAAAATACCCAATTTACTCCAACTCAGTGCGTAATCTTCTTCTAAGAGTGATAATGTCACTTGAATAATCTCTATGATTAACCGAATATCTCCATTGACATTTTCATCGAAGTTCATAATTTTCTTACCAAGAAACTTCAGGTAAATAAGTTATTATGATAATCGCAAGTTTTTTTATCTATATCTAAGTCTAGAACCGCGAGTTGGCTATGGGTACTAAGGTACACCAACCTCCCTCACACTTACACCACAAGTTAGTTTGTCTTATTGATTATGAGAGAGAGAGAGAGAGAGAGAGAGAGAGAGAGAGAGAGAGAGAGAGAGAGAGAGAGAGAGCGAAGTATATAAAGTAGAGAAATCATAAGAGGACAAACCGGATGTCTGAAAATTATTTGATTTAAGCTTCTTTAAAAAGTCATTTGAATTTTTTATAGGCCAGAATAAATTTTTGTCCATGTTTTTTTGTGTCACAGGTAAAACCATACAAACACATTGAAAAGTAGCATCATTCAGGTCCCGGGAAAGAGGTCAACGAAAAAATAATCTTGAATTTATAGATTTATAAATAGCTTGTACCATAATTAGGAACAATTCTACCTGATTAATAAAACAGATCAGTCCGTCGGGCCCGTGCTATGCTTTACTACTCTTTACCAAGCCTTTACATTTTTCTGAAGAATATTTGTTGTTGATGAAGAGAAATAGAAATGCCACCAACATATGCTTTGTCGGTAACATTGTCCATTGCTGAAATAATGCTTTACCCGAAAGCCTCATTACATTATCACTATCCAATGGATATGCCTTAGAGAAATGAAACCATTCTATTTCGTGAACATACTTTGCAAGGAAAGCACTATCAGTGCAAAATTAATTAACAGACTTAAATCATTTGTTTTAGAAGCTAACGCAATAACATTCACAGTTGGAAAGCCTACATTATTAATCAGCAACGACGGGAACACTTTTTAATATAATATAATATAGTATATTTTAATATAATATAATATAATATAATATAATACAATATAATATAATATAATATAATATAATATAATATAATACGAGAATATGTTATCATATCATATCATATAACATATTTTAGTTAAATAAAATATAATATAGTTAGAGATAATATAATTGCTTAGTTTCATATAATATTACTACTAAAATAGAGTTGCAAATTTGTGCTCTTGCTTTATTAACCCGCGCAATTTGCAATAAGTGATAACTCGATTTATATTGAACCATCAAAAACAGTCATAGACAAAGTTGAGAAGCGTGAAAAGAACATAAAAAGTCAAATTTAATTCATCAACGTTATTTTTAAAACCCATCTGTAAATTCAGAGAAAGGATATCAACATGATATTCTGCAGCGCTCTGCATGCTTGTTGATCATTTTGCTAACCTCTTTGTTTGCAATCTGTATTGAGGTTTCTTGCCAAATCCTGTATAAGAACGAAGATGCCAAATCTGTTTCTTCTATTTTTGCCATAGTGTGTTTGCCGATTTGTCTCCGTGTGCTCTGCTCACGGTAAGTTTATCTAAGTTCCTACCTTTTTTTGCTTGTCAAAGCCAAAAGCTTTAACGTTAAATAGATGTGTGTGTTTTTGCATACAAATTATCGAGCTTATAGGTTGTTTTAAGGCTGTACACCAAGATAACTTGTACTTGTTTGATGGCGCACCCTAAAATCTTTTTAAACCATGAGTGGCAAATTAGTTTACTGCCGATCGTTCGAAAGCGGTAACCGCTATTGTTCTCTTTTTCGTTAATTGTTTGTATTGAAATCGATATTTTTTAATACAACGTTACGTCATGTATTTTTTTCCGCTCTGCCTTTTTTGTTGGTTCGGGAGGTTTTATTTTTTTAGGTGTGACAATACCTAAACATGGATGTCCCGCATTTTTTTAAATGAACACGTTTGTTAGTCTTCTCATTGTGTCAAAGGAAATCAACAGAAGTAAGAGACAATGAAAGACTTTCTCCCATTAATTTCTCTTCGTTACTTTTAATAACTTAATTTAGCCAACAAAAATTCAAATTTTTTAAGAATTTAATGATTTCCGAACAATTAAAACAAACTTGAGAAATATACTGACGATAATGTCAGCAGTTTTATCATTTCTTAAAAAGGAAACAATCAGACGAAAATAGCGCGAGTTTAATATTTGTAATGTCCCAACTGTACGCCGTACTGCCGATAATATAGTTAATAACTACGGTCTACAATTAATTGACTTGTTAAAAAATAATCTGTTATATTTCTTGAATGGAAGAATCGGACCGGATTTTGAAAAATCAAAACCTACATGTAGAAACGTTAGCACTGTAGACTATTTTGTTTCAAGTTCCGCAGTTTTTAAAAATGTCATAGATTTTTGCGTTCATGATTTCTGTGATCTTTACTCAGACGTCCATTGTCCAATATCATTAACACTGAAAAGCAAGTTTAACAAAAATACCACGCGGCAAAATTCTGAAAAGTTATCAAGCATAAAAATATGGGATCCGGATAAAAAGGAATTATTTATCGAAAATTTTGACATTCTACGTTTGGTTGAAATCGAATCGAAATTAGATAGAATTACTGAAGAAAGAGTTTTTACACAGTCTACTATTGATGATATAGTAACCGACATTGGTAATTTGTTCGCCGAAAATTCTAAAGAAACTTTTGGTATGGTGCTTCGGACGAACCATAAGCCAAACCGTAATAAAAAACGCGCATGGTTTAATAAAGATTGTCATCAAATGAGAAACATATACCATAAAACACGCAAATTATATAACAAATACAAAACGGAATATAACAAAGAACGCTTAAAGGAAGTAAGCAAACAATACAAAGAAACGCTGCGTATCTCAAATAAAAACTTTAATTTAAGTCGAATAAATAAACTTCGTAATCTAAAGCATGCAGATCCAAGACAATATTGGAAGATAATTAACACTGATTCTAGTAAATCGACATATAACGCAAATCTTGATGACTTTTACACATTTTTTAAAAACGTTAATGAAACACAAGTAAATGAAACAGAAACGGATGACTTAAATTTAAATTTAAATAACATGGAAAACGATGAAATTAATAAAGAAATAAGCGAACAAGAAATTATAAAAGCGGCAAATGCTCTTAAAAATAACAAATCGCCAGGTTGTGATAATATAGTAAACGAGCAAATTAAAGCGACTTTACATTATATGTTACCTGTTTACAAGAAATTGTTTAACATTATATTTAATGAAGGCATCGTACCTGAATGTTGGACAATAGGCATCATTAAACCAATATATAAAAACAAAGGGGATCCCAAACTGCCTGAAAACTACAGACCAATTTCATTACTTAGTTGCTTTGGAAAATTATTTACAAGTATTTTAAACAACAGACTTACAGCATGGGCGGAGCGGATTAATCTTATTTCACAAAATCAATCGGGATTTAGGAAAAAACATTCTACCGTTGACAATTTATTTATTTTAAAAAGTTTAATAGACATTGTGCATTTTGACAAGAAAAAACTATTATGCTGCTTTGTTGATTTTAAACAATGTTTTGACTCAATTTGGAGGATCGGATTATGGAAAAAATTGTTAAATGAAAATATAAACGGAAAATGTTTCAATATTATTAAAAGCATGTATAATAATATAAAATCAAAAATTCAAACAATTGAGGGTAGTACCCCATTTTTTAACTGTGTAAACGGTGTGAGACAAGGTGAGAATTTATCTCCCTTTTTATTTAGCATATACTTAAATGACCTTGAAGATTACTTAAGGAACAGAAATATTAATGGTATAGAAAAACATGAAATTGTTGATAATTCACATATGTATCTTAAACTTTTGATATTGTTGTATGCAGACGATACTGTTATTTTTAGCGATAATGAGACTGATATGCAGAACGCACTCAATTCTTTTAAAGATTATTGTGATATTTGGAAATTAACAGTAAATGTTGACAAAACAAAAATTATTATTTTTAGTAAAGGGAGAATATCCCAAAGCAGAAACTTCAAAATAGGCACAGAAAATATTGAAACAATAACAGATTACAAATATTTAGGTGTTTACTTTTCTAGAACAGGTTCTTTCACAAAAACAAAACAATATTTAGCAGAGCAAGCAAACAAAGCCATGTTTTCTCTTCTCAGAAAGATAAACAACCTCTCGTTGCCATACGATATTCAAATAGATCTTTTCGAAAAAACAATAAAGCCAATTTTATTATACGGATGTGAAATTTGGGGGTTTGGAAATATTGATATTTTAGAACGAGTTCAACTGAAATTTTATAAATACATTTTTGGTTTAAAGAAGTCAACACCATCTCATATGATTTATGGCGAGTTAGGTGTAATGCCAATTAATATAGAAATTAAGAAAAGAGTGATATCTTATTGGACAAAAATTGCTGATAATTCAGAGGAAACTAATACAACATTAGCACACATTTTTTACAAATTTATCATCAATCTCCATATGAAAAACAAAGTTAAATCAGAATGGATTAATAATGTTAAAACAATTTTGTGTTCACATGGATATTCAGGAGTTTGGTATAGTCAAAGTTTTTAAACAAGAAATGGCTTACAAAAAGTATTCATAGAAAATTACAAGATAGTTTTATTCAAAGTTGGATGTCTGAAATAAATCGTAGTTCAAATACTTTATATAAAACGTATAAATCAGATTTCAAACAAATCAAATATATATCGGTCTTACCCAGTTATCTCAGTAAATCAATGATAGCATTTTTTACAAGAAATCACCATTTGCCCATTGAACTGGGAAGATGGAGAGGTATTCCTCTTAACGAAAGAACATGTAATTATTGTGGAGATTTAGGCGATGAATTTCATTATATCTTACAGTGTAATCACTTTAATACCTTAAGAAAAAAATATGTCAAACCCTTCTATTGTAGGAGACCGAATATACAGAAACTTAAAGACCTTTTAAATACGGAAAAAAGATTTGAATTAAAGAAACTAAGTTTATTCATGGACACCATTAGAAAAACCATAAACTCATGACAAACCGTATTTCAAGGATAGCAAAATATCATAAAATTATATAACTGTACAACTACTATTTTCATAATAAACTATTATATGCATGTTCTTTTCCATACACGCTACTACTGCAATAATCTAAATCAGTATATTATTTGCATAAACTATTGCTGTTTAAGAATAATAATTTCGTTACAACTACACATATTATGTAATATATGTTGAATCGTCGTTTCCAATAATTATTATATTGTCGTCATTGATTTACATATTGTATGTATTTCATGTTTTTTGCTATTGTTGTTCTTTGTATTAAGAAACTTGGCATGTAAATAAAAGTTTGAAAGAAAGAAAGAATATATCTTTAACAAGAAAGAAGATTAAGTGATGAATGCCAGAGGCCATGTACTTAGGTCGTCAAATAAAATCAGATACACTGATGGCCTTTATTGGAAATCAATATCTGTCCTGTCTATAAGGACGTCATTGTTTCGTTAATCATTGGTAGATTTTTTAGTTTTTATTTTGATTTACAAAGTGACATGCTATGACTGTTCCTGACCTCCGATTTTCGTCACACTTTTTAAAAAAAATTTATAATAAATGTTGAGTACTAAAGTACATTGTTTTTGGTATTGACACTGAATATTATTTTTAATTGATACATTACAGATACACGCTAATCTACTTTAAAAATACTTTCTAAATACATTCCTTATATTTGATGATCAAGACTAACATTTTGAATGTATAAAACCATTTTTGCTTTTACGTTTACATGTCCTGATTTTGCTAAACAGATCGGACATTTGTCCCCAACAGAAGGATGTCGGCTTAAAAATGTAACATTATGTTCATATAAGTTTGTTTTTTAGCTAAACGACTCTTCTTTAAATGCAAGGTAATGCAAAGAACAATATGGTGGTCAATACCATAATAACATTATACTGAATTTAATAAATACTTCCATATCGAATGTTTTGTCAAACTATTCCTAAATTAAACATCAACGAGGTAGCAGCGAACGTTTGCACGTTTCATGTTTATGTTTACATTTCAGTATGTACGAGTATATTGTAAGGAGATTTAGTCGATTCTATTTTAGGTTATAATGATTGACAAAACAAGTTTTAAGGGCGTATTTAATTGGGTCTAATGATCAAAGCCGCTTTATTACTTTGACGGCATGTTGTTATTGGTCTTATAAGGACTCCCAGACCTTTACCAGTAATTGCAGCGCTCCTTTCTGATAACTTGTTTCATCGTTTTTTCATTTATGTATGTTTTTTTTATTCTAGCCATAATCGTTAGGTTTCGTCATTACTCGACAACTGTAATTTTTGTGGAAACATCGCCTTTTTCCATTTCACAAAAAAGAGAAAAATAATATGATTTAAAACAAAGATTTTGTTCCTGTATCATTTCTGCATTTTATAGAATGAATAAGTGGTAACTAAACACTGATATGTGACATACTTGTGCCTAATATGTACCTTGTGACACTGTGCCTTATTTATTCTAATGACAATACTAACTTGAATATGTAAATATAGATAAATATGATTTGCTAGGAATAAAGTAAATGACAACATTTATCTTATATGTTGTCAAAATTTCATTTTGTTTAGTTCCATTCACTGTTATCTCGTTTTAAGCATTTTTTTATTGTTTAATTTTATGGTTTATAAGCATATTTTACGCCGCTGAACAAGAAGTGGTATACATTTTAAAGAAAAAAAGCATTTAAGGTTTCATGTTTACCGTCAGATGCACACAACCATGTGGTATTATAATAATTGGTGCTAGGTAACTGGGCAATATCATGCCATTTTTATGAACAAGCTCAATCAAACCGAGCCTGTAATTTGTTGGGTTTTTTTTTGAGTTTGGTTGCCTTCAAAGTTCCTGTTTTGTCTACTTCATCGATCTTATAAATGCAATCAAAAACAGCATTATTAGAAAATAAGAAGAAACGCATATTGAAATGATTTAACGAGAGAAACTCAATACAGGTGCGCGTACATTATATAAAACAATGCACAGATATCTGGAAACGCAAAATCAGACTTTGAACAGCCATTCCACAGAAAAATGAACCAACCGTGGGATGATATTGAAATTACACACTCAAAATTCATAAACTTTCCAGAGACCTCACCGCCATTAAATCTCATATAAGACTAACATCTTGTTGTGTTATATCTTTAATTGATAGTGTCTCTATCTGGGAGCGAACCCGCACCATCACGGCGACAGCGCCCTGCAATTCCTGCGACGCAACCAACTGAGCTAACCGAGACAACCCCCAAAATGGTTGATCGGATAGCCCTGATATACCTAACAATCACTGCATGACATCGGTAACGGGTTAACTGACTGATAACAGTACTGACTAAATGTACGGGGAGACATTTTACGGCCGCCACACTGCACAAATAGCGCTACTGTGAATTTCAAATGATAGTGTCTCTAGCTGGGAGCGAAACCGCACCATCACGGCATTTAAACGAGTTGATTTCCCTTCCGAAACAATTAAAACAGAGAGCAGAACGTCTTTTTGTCTCTTACATTCGCGTTCCCTGTGTATTGCTAATAATTACAGAAAATAATCGCTTTTATGGCTTGAATGCGATATAATAGATGGCAAATGCGCATTCTAGACAACCCATTATAATATGCAACTTAACCATTACTCGAATAACATTTAACTTGAAATTTAGTTGAAAATACTACCCCTATAACTCAAACTCGTCATGTTTATTATTAAACAGATTACTAATAAACGCGCATAACATAAGAGAATATTAAGCGATATTTCTTGTGCCACATTTATTGCTCTTATATTGATTATACCGCACTCAATAAATAAAATATATGTACATGTACCATTCAAAACAACTCATTATAATATGGCATAATTATGTAATGATAACCACGAACTATACTATGAGGAGCTAATTTAGGTATTTTTCAACATGTAACGAAACTGAACTCGGATAGGAAAAACATAGCATTAATAAAACCGAAGTGCGTATTTAGAAACCAGTTTATCGTATTATAGTGTAGTATATATAACGGTCGGTTTTCCAATAACAGCTGTTTAATAAAAGCTATGTTTAAAAGAGCTTAGTTATTCTCTCATAAACAATAAACCCATAACGCCAATAATAATAGTATCTCTGCTGTTCGTTTATTCTTAGAATTGGGTGACTGTAGTTACTTACATCCGACACGGACGACCGAAACGTTTTTTTATTTAGCGTTACTGTTTTGATTTATAGATTTATCGAACTGAACGTTCTGAGATTGGTCTCCATAATCGGTGGTAAGTAAATTAAATATACTGAAAGACATTAAAAACGCATCATTCATTTTTTCAAGTATTTCCTTAAAGTGGTCAGTACAATGAAGATCACCCGTTTATGTTATATTTTTATCAACAATCTGCACACTACATATTATCCACACGGGATGAATTTTTTCTAAATGTTTGAGCTGCTGTACAAGAACGTCGAATGGTCTATTCTTAGCAACAATAGTGGCATACATTAAGGCGACCTGTAGAATCATGCATTTAAAATTTCCATCATTCATTTCTGAAATGAACAACAAATAAACGCAGACTAAAAAAAGGCATATACAATAAGAGTTTGTGAAATTGCAAGTTACGAATATTACCTTCTGTATTGTCAAACTGCTTTCATTTAAGTAAATCTCGTCTGATTCATGGTTTTAACATGAGACGTTCAAAACCATTGCCAAGTATTGATGTAGGGTGTGTATATCTTTTTCTGTTAAATGCACTTTACTAGCAGATAAGATTAGTGATGTCCTGTTTGTCCATTAGGTGAAATTCTCTTGACAAATCGTTTCCAATTAAAAAAATATATATCAAGCATAAACTATGGTCTTTGACAGCTTAATGGCATGGATCTGAGAGATAAATTGACCTAAGTAACGAAAATAATGTTATTGAGAAAATCTACTAAATTAAATAAACTGAAAATTTGCAGAATTCAAGGAGAATGTTAATGGAAATTTATGTTTCTATTCTCATACTGCCGAGTGCCGGTTGAACGGGACTCTTACTCATCACAAGTAAACAGTAAATCTCTATTTGTATGTCGTTCTTTTTGATTACCTGAATTTATTGCTATGCCTGTTTTTACTATTCCATGGCGATTAATTATGAAAGGTATGCCCTTTGTAAAATATTATTTATTGACAAGTAATATAAAACAATCTTCATCATTTCAATGTTAATGTCAACGAAAATTGTACTTTTTAATTAAGTACCTCCTTTATTCATCCAGAATTGACATACGAGTTCTGAGCAGTCAACAAGCAATTAATAAGCTAGATCCTTAATAAATATTTGCTTATGGAAACTACAAAATTTAAACAACATACAGAAAATATGTAGAAAAGAATCTTGCTTGAACATAATTATAAGCATTTATAGTATTTTACCTAATTATGAAGCCCGTTAAATTCCCTGAGCAAAACTCATTAGTATCATTGCCTTGATGATCGTGGATATCTCTTTTTAACCTATGAGCTTCTAAAACCTGTGCACTTTTAAAGGTGGTTAGTTATTTGCAAATATTTACACTTCAACTTCATTCTCTACGATGAAGTCTTATTCACTTAACAAATCATAATATCTGATGGTAACCAGTGGGAAGTATTACTTTAAAGGGCGTGATTCAACTGGAAATGTTCACAGTTTATTGGACGATGCACAATGTTTTTACGTGTGACGTCACAACAAAATGAATTATGTTTTACGATTTGCTGATGTACTTTTAACGTTTCTAAAAATAAGCGGAAGATTTTTATATTAATTTTATTGTTATATTTTGTTTTAAACTGTAAAATCGGCGAAAAACTTAAGTATTTTGTCTGGGTATTTTCTATTAAAAATAAAGAGCTCAGAAAATGCAAAAACGTGATTCCGCTAGGAAATTGTCACATCGTCAGCTTACAGATAAGTCTGGGTAACAAACTTTAAAGAATAGGATAAGCTTAACCTTGTATTTGGTTTAAGCAATACTTTAAGTGTGAGGTTGGTGCACCCAAGAACCCGGTTAAGATCCACAGTTGCAAACTTTCACACTTGACATTCCAATCCGGTAACCCCAATGGTTCTTTTGTTCGTTAATTATTTCTGGAGTATAATTTAAAATTAATTCTCTGATAAATGTATGCGCTCTTCCTTTCTTCTTTTTGACTGCGTGGGGAGCTCTTGTTTTTCTGGTTAAGGCAATTCCCAATATGCAGGATTCCTCATTTTTGTATAATCATAACTGATATGTGCTTTCTTTTTAACAGAAGTTAAATTTAAAAAAAGCAATAAACAAAAAGCGTTATTCACTTTGGAGACAAAAGATACAAACCCCTTGATGATTTCCTGATATCCCTAGTACTCTTGTTTTCTATAACAAATCAAATTAAGATTTTCCTGCAATATCTTACTTGAAGTCATATGCACAAAACTTTCAAAAACACTTTTACTGCTGCATTCTTCATTTCAATTATTTTCAAATAATTACTTTGCCCATAAAAAAGCAAAACTCAATCCAGAAACAGTTGGCAGACTTGCATTGCAAAATACGTTCTGTGATTGATTTGATGAATACCAGAAGGAATCCTTACCTGATTTGTTTTTTATAAAAAGAAATAAATAATCGTTTTAACAGTCAGTCCCATGAACCTGAAATGCGTAGGAACCCTTCAAGCTAGATACAATTTAATGGATTTATACCAAGTCTGTCTCAGAGACTATCCCCTGATTGCTGTCAGCTACCACTTGTTCACTGACCACAGTCTATTTTGAAACGTTCTTTAATGCTAATTGAATAAAAGGAATGCTTCTTAAAGAAACATGTCGTTCCGGTCGGTTCAATTTAAACAGCCAAAATCTTTGCAGCTTTATGCCCAACCATCTATTGTGACTAAAACATTTTGAATCGTTTATTTTCGCAACATCAAGATAAACATTCTAAGTGTAACGTCTCAAAACTCGTCAACATCCTTTTAGTGTATTCAATTAGATAATAGTACGATAAAAATAGCAAAAGATTTTCCACTTAAAGATTTAACGCAATCAGCAACCTACATTGTGGATCCCAATAGGCATCAACTACAATTATCGTACACAAGCAGACGCAGATGTGCTAAATTAATATAGCTGCCGGAAACACATAATTCAAATTGGCATTGCGCTTCTATACAGGAAGCCATAAGGGTCGTCTGCAATCATCGTTGCACGTTAATCGATGAAAAAGCAAATTATCAAAATCTTTGTATCGGCAACATGCCGTCCAATGAAATTTTACACTTATAAATGTTATTGATGTATTATTATTTTGCATAGGTTAAGATTCGTTAGACATGTTAGAACAGTGAAGAAAATCAAACTAGATGTTAACATTTCCAAATATTCAATTTACATTAATTTACAAAACCGGACAACGCAAAATACAATATTGTTGTGGACAACACAAACAACTGGTCAACACAAAGCACAATATAATAAAAACGTAAGCATCTATTTGTAACAAGTTGACCTGAGCACATAGCACGCCTTATTCAATTTATTAATTTTGCCAATTAGACTCGATTGTTAGTTTAGTCTCTGCAAAAATAGTAAGACAAACTGGTTTAAAGAAATCCGAACGACTAGAATCACAAATAGAGGGCTGTCGATTGATGCCTTTTCGGTACTAACAAACAATGACTTAGAAGGCGGGAGTGTCATTAACTACGGCTTATATGATGTGAGTTTATGACTTAGAGATTTGTCTACTATGTTAAAGTTCAGTATAAAACGTGTTTCAAGGGCACGTTTCATTGCTATTATTGACAAAATGCCGCAATTAATGTCTTGCTTCTCTACCGAAAAAGGTTTGTTTGTTTAACGATGTCTCCGAATCGTTTAACCAATATTGACATAATCACATATTTAAAAAAGAAGACGAAAAGCGAGCTAAAGGCAACACAAAATTCAGCAGAAAATGTTTTGCCTATTGGGATTAGAATCCGGTCTTAGATTTTAACCGCATTCTCCATTCTGCAATTAAGGTTACGTCAGGCGGGAAGTTTCGCTCGTTTAACCGTTTAAACATGTAACATCTACCTCAGTGGCCACTATTTTATTGCAACTTACGGACCTAAGGCAGTATAATATTCATGTTTACATAGACATCCAAGGAAGTACAATATTAAGGTTTACTTTTTCCAAATTTTGTCGGCTATGTATTTTTTGGTTTCTATTGTTACTGTTTTTTCTCTATGTTTGCTTGTCCGCTTAGAGGGGTCTGTAATTGTGTTTTGGCTCCTATGAATCATTTTCACCATTTAGGAACACACCCCTACGATGCTGCCAAAATCTTTTTAAGATCCATTTTTGCAACTACTTAACTTTTAAAATAGATGAACAGGGAACTTTGAAAGTCACTGAACACGACAAGTATGAGAATATTGCAGGCTCGGTTTGATTGAACAAGTTCATGGGCAGTAATGGAAATGCATATTACTGCCCACGCCACCTAGCCCCTGGCTGAGCGAAACTCAATATTTACACTAATTAACAATACAATGTTGGTCCATCCTAAACGAGGGTATGCATGGAACCTTCAATGCGGTATTATCAGAGTTATACCATTTCATGTTTAGCGGTGTATGGTTCCCAGCTATGAGTTGTCCTAAACATGAAAACAATGGCCGAAACTAAACAAAATAGAATTTTGACAGGCGATCTGAGAATATAATTCCTGCATATCACAGACAACGCCAAATGAAAAATTTGAAAAGCAGGAAGTATATCCCTGGGGTGATTGAGCAATATCTGAATCTATATTGGCTAGGTTATGTAACCAACCATCTATAAATTGGCCGAAATATTTAAACAAAAGCAATTGTAATTGACAAACAACCACAAACAGTTCTAATTGGTCACTTTTTGTCCGTATTTTTATTAGAAAGACATTGAATTCACTCTTTACTTATAATCATATGCCAACAACAGTCTTCAACTTAAGCTTTAATCTTGTAATAATTGACTTTGGAACAGTTTGGCGAGAGTTATCTTTAATTTTGCTAAAAATGCGTTTCTTGCATAAAAAGGTCAAGCAAACAGAAATTTGCTCTTAATTCCTTGTTTTGTTTTAATAGGACCCCTCATTAGTAGGAAAAACAAAAAAAACCTGATGAATCAACAGCACATTTGTTTAAATTAACCCCTTTCAAAGTATCCAATTTAAAAATTACCTCCCTTTCAATTACAGACTGTTCTAATTTTGACTCTGCGGTGTAAGTAAATGATATTGGATTCATTTAAGAAAACAATCAATAAAGATTAAGTTGATAGTAGATAATTGATTTTAAGACAAAACAGTTCTTTCCACAACCTCTCTTGACGTAGGGAAGAAACGAAACTAGCATACATTGTAAACATATACAATTAATGACCAATATGAACTTTGGTTGAGTGTACCATATAAGTATCGTGCTTAATATCCTTCAACGGACATAACTGATAACAGCACCAATTACCTAGTACGATTTACAAGTATAACAATGTTTTATTTATTTTTCCACCATTTTCAAAACTATTTTAAAATATTGCTATTGTTACGCTTAAAATAACGGGAAATGCGCATTCTAGGCATAACCATAATTGCATTTAAACTTACATTAAAATCAGAGATTATTACGATAAATTAATGTTCGAAAATTCATTTGCTGTTTTCACTCAACAGTTACATATTTTCGTTGTGAACTTTAATCATAATTTACTTCAAAATATACAGTGTCACTGTCTTTCATGTTTCTTCACTTTTTTTTGCAATCGTTAATTCCTTGCGCCGGTTTTGAAAAGTAATTCCTGTTATCATGTGTATAGCAAGTGAGAGGTGGGTGCAATCCACATGTTTTTTTTTCTCAATTCAAATTCTCCAGGAAAAAATATATTTGCTCCTGATTTTTACAAAGGAAAACATTCTAAGGTTTCTGTTTTCTTTCACTGTGTATGTTGTCCTGCTTTTAAAATATGTCACTTTACAATTTAAAACTTATTATTTCTCCGTCTTTCTTTTAATCATGTTTGTCGGAAAGTTGTGTTTCAATGGTGTCGCTTTTCCTGTTAAAGGTATGTCTCATCTTCATATACATTTATAAATCTTTCTAATATCACCCTTATAGTTACTTTCGACGGAATAAATGCGCTTGCCTGGTAGAAAACAAGCAAGTTCTTGTTACAAAGACTTTATGATTTCCTGTAGTTTGTTTTTTGTTCCAAGAAATCTAGTTATCAGTAATGATTGCAATGTAAATGTTATATCTTAAAAAAGACAGGACTGGTCTTATTCATATCAGAAAAGATGACTCATTTGTTTTTGAAATTTGTGAAAATTCGACGGGAGATTGCGTGAGTTGAAACGCTTAACCACCTGTGGCCTTTGTACTTTTGGAATCTGAAATTGCTAGGCGGCAACCTACACTAGTTTTATTTGTTTTTTTGGTTTAATCTACAATAACATCCATTTCCAAATACTAAACAACCAATATCATCATTTTAAATGCCAACATGAAATATTATATCTACTATCTTGTGCCCTTGGAAAGAAGGTTTAATTTAGAAGAGGGTAGTCAAAACTGTCTTGTTTTCTTGGTCACATTATTAAGACGACCAGGAAACTCACGGCAGAGGAGATTCTACTTTCACAATGAACCAGGAAGTAAGATTTCCTTGAATTTCTTGAAACCCCTAACATTATTTTGACGAATTGGCACTAAACATTGTAGACTAACATATACTTATTTCAGGTATGAGTTGCTTTGGTATATTGTTCATGAATTTCAGAGTTCTCATGCAAACGGTTTTTCTTTTGTTTTAGTATGTGCTTGGTAATTAGAACATGAATTAGACTAAATTGAGCTTGCAAACATTTACTACATCCATAGCTAAATACATTTATTTACTAAAATAAAGGTGGCAATAAGTATTTCCCCCAAAATTCATTTTTGAAATTTTAGTTTTCGACATTTGCAATGTTTGCGACCTCTTAATTTCGTTTTTACATTCAATTGTTATTTTCAAGCAAATGGAATAAAACAGACAAAACAAGCACTTTAAAACATATTCCAAAGGATTGTATCGGCATTTCTCAGTGGGTTTGCATCATAAAATGTAAATTTACACGACTGAAATGGCAATTTAACTCAATTACATAGATAACGTAGATGTCCACAGGACAGTCGTGTTGTACCTTTTACGTGCATAATTTGTCAATCTTATTTTTCGCATTTAGAAGCTTTGTTTATGGACATTTTAACAATTTCCCAAAGGCATTACTCTGAAAAAAAGTTTAAAAATCCATTGCGTACATTCGGTTTTTCTTCCTCAAGAAAAGAAAATCTGCAGTCGCAAATAATCAGTCAAAATTCACTCAGAAGAAAATATCACTGAAGCAAACGGGGAAGTTGTTTTTTTGAATGCATACACTGTTTTATGAGTCAAATCGTGACAAATTGATATTGGTTTGACAACTATTATAATAAGCTTATTTTAATTTTGTAATGCAGACACATACACAGATCAATCTGATAAGCGGATAAATTTGACATTACAACAACAACAACAACAGCATTTATTAGCATCTCAGCATTATAACCTTTTGCTAATTTACAGAACAATGATGGTATAACGGTCTATTACGCATGCACTTTAAGACATTTTACAAGACATAGAGACAATTTGACGTAACACAACAACAACAACAACAAAAGAAACACCCTAAAATTCCTAAATAGATTAGTGTCTTAGATTAAAGGCTTTTTTTTAGAAATTTGCATAAACCCTGTAAAGTATTCTTATTTTTTGTAGACATAAGAGAACAAAATTTTCTAGTAACATGCCACGATACTCGAGGTAATATCCTAGCTCTTAAATCAAAGAATTTTTGTTACATGTCATTAAAAATGATATTCTGATTCAACAGGATTGTAATTTCAATTTGGGCAAATTCTATGGGCTCTTTCTGTTCCAATGTATCTCCCGGTTTCAAGAGCTAAATTGTTTGATGATAAACGAAAACAAGCAAAAAGTCTAATAAAATAGTCGTTGTCTAGTAGCTGTAGATAGTTTTAAAATTTAAAGAAGGTTTTGTATTTTATATAATATTCAAGTTTTAGCATGTAATATTTTGATGCGTGACATTAAGAGTTAATGAATTACTTAAAATAGCTAATGTAGATTTAAAGCTCAAGACATTAATGAACGTTATAGACCATATATTTTTACAAACGCATGTTATAGTAAAGCGACAACTCTCATTCTTCTAATTTTAAGATATTGCGCCTTTTGCCATTGCTTTGCCTTAGACAAGAAAAGAAAATATAAAAATCTCTGAAACGACACAATGCAGTTCCATGAAACGTTGCACAAATCAATGTTATTAATTTATGTTTAATTTACATACGCTAAGAAAAGTTAGAACAGTGAAGAAAAATAGTTAGTCCCAAAAAACCTCTAAAATTCTATTTGCAATTTATCACAAAAACGAAGCAACACTAAACACCAATTTTAATGTCTTGATGAGTAATGAGTTACTGACAACGATACCTAAGGTCCTTAGGTCTAACAAATGTATACAATATGAGTTATTTGTAAAAGTGTGTTTGATCTTCATTTTCCTGGTCGCGAAAATGGATGATTAAAAATAAAAATGTTGATTTTTCTCTTCACAATTGAAAGTTCTTTTTAAGGACCTTAGATATTGTTGTCAGTATCACTTCACACATGTTGACATTTGAATTGTTGGTTTGTGTTGCTTCTTTTTTGTGATAAATTGCAAATAGAATTTTGGGGATTTTTTTAGGTCTAACTATTTTTCTCTACTGTTCTAACTTTTCTTAACTTATGTAAAATAATCATACACTTATAGCACTTATTTGTGCAAAGTGTGATGGAAGTGCATCATGCCGTTTGTGAGATTTTTTTATTATATTTTCTTTTTTGTCTATGGCAAAGCTATGGCGATTTTCAGTATGATATCTTTCTCTTTCTTAAAGAAATATGTCTTACGATTTACAAATTATTTTAAGCGATGTAACTTATTATGGCGTAAACAAAAAAAAACAACATTAAGACAATTCATACCTGACGACAAATCGTAAAGTAAATTGGCGTTAGGAAATAAATACCAGACATTGTATTGCATAACATATTTTACTTCAAATTGTCTTTGTTTTTATTTAGCCAATGTTTTTTTTTACTAGGAAAGGGACTAGTTTTTAAAACCTGGAAAATAACATTTTCAAAATTTCTGTATAAAGTTGATGAAAGTTTAATAGCAAAATCGCTAATTAAATATACCAACGGACAATTAGCTGAATGAGGAGGATGTGTTTTCATAATCAGGCTATTCCTGATTTTCCTACATCACTTGTTTCGGAAAAAGCGATAACTGCCAACGTTTAGCCGAAGTAATTATCGTTATATTAACTTACAATGAATCTCAAATTACTTTGGTTTTAATAGTTCGAACAGTTTTTAGTTGGATGGTTTCAAATTATATTTTGATATGGTTTACTCACCTTAAAAATATACCTTCTGCTTTTTATTTTGCCTTCTTGAAGGGTTAAATGCAATTCACTCGTTGCACTTTCTCTTTGAAAGGTACTTAATTGCCCTCCTTCCAATTTATTCCGATTTAACTTTCAATTTCAAAGACATGTAAGTAATATTATATGAGGTTTATACCAGTTACTACAAAATGTGAATTTGAACTGCCACAAGCGTTTTCCTTTAAATGTAATGTCATGCTATAGTTACATTGTGAAGATATTTAGGATTAGAAATATAACACGTGTTATATAGCCACATTCCTTTTATAACAAACTAGAAGATGAGGCAGTCATTTCTTTACCTGCTCCATGAACAGGCTCATTCAGACCGAGCCTGCATTATTATCATGTTATTTGTGTTCTTTGGCTTTCAAAGTTCCCTTTTCATCTTTATTATTATATTTGTTTTGATTGTTAATAACATTTAGTTAGTATGATGCAGTTAATATTAAAGGTACAATTATATACTTTTATCTTGCAGAAGATTGAGTACCCGGTGTGAACCTATCACTCGCTTCATGATTTACTTATTGTGTTAACATTGTTTACATTTTTTTGGTTTACTGTGACTTGTTTGTAGATTTTGTTATTGTATCTACTTAAAGGATAGCATTCCATATGTGTTGCTATGCTAAATAATATCGCCTGTCTTGATATGTTTTCAAGACAACAATACTTCAAAATTTAGAGCGTCGTGTAATTCATTTTTAATATATTGAAATATTGTGCCTCATCGGTCATGACAGTGTATGTATAATGTGCTTTCAGTTAAATAACACATATTATTCTTAAACTGTGTTTCGGCATACTTAGAATTATCATCATACCATATGGCATATATGATATCAAGACATTTTGTCACCATCCGTATGCAGTTTTAAGTCAATAAATTCAGTGAAATTAACGAACCGAGTGTGTTTGCCTAAAACCAAGACACTATCTTCCCATAAAAATGGTATTGAGACTACATGCATTTCCATACCATCATTGCAAACTAACACCTTTATCGAATAAACTAGAACAAGTGTAACTAACTTGACTATGTTTTCACCCCAGAAAACTTAAAAGCATATTATTGCCTGAGTTTAACACGTTTTTTTTTAAATTATCATCATTCGATTGCACGAAGACTATTTTAAAGTCAATTATGTAACGACATTCAAGATCTCAACAGGGCACTCTTCTTATTATAAAATATCGGTTCATCTTTCGGACTGATTATATGGCAAGATGTTAGATAAGTCATTTCTCCGATTGAACTACAAGGCTAAAAGTTCGATAGCCGTGTCTGATAGTAGGCCTACTACTGTCAAAATAGTTTAATTTACCAACTAAAGAATTATGACAAAATAACATTACGGAATATATTTTATCTAACTATTCAAATAGACTTCTCTCATTAACTAAAAAATATTCATTTTCAAAGTCCTACCGACAATCCTATGTTTTGGACTTTTTCGTTTTAGCATCAAAATGCCACTTTTAAATTTTAATGTGTAGTCTGTCGATTTAGGCGAAATTTCAATCATCAGTCTTCAATAGATTATTTGATGCGTTTATGTTTCTTTGCATCAAAATTAAGAATTAACTATCTATAATTCCACTCGCTAGATTTAGAGACATAACGGCAGGGAACTTCAATACGGAAAATAGTATTTTTGGTGTTGAAAAATAATGGTTCATTATATAGTTATTTTTATCATTTTATTTATAATTTGTCTTATGATTAATGATCCCAGAACCAAATTCGATAAAAGGTATTCAAAAAAGAATTTTGCAAAAAAAGAAGAAATAATAAACATATCCGATTAAATCCTACTCATTTCGTTATCTTTTCCGAAGAGTGACAACGTTACTAAAATAATCTCAATGATTAATTGAATATTATATTGACGTTTTTCTCGACGTATATTAGCAAAGAAACACCAGCTTAATAAAGCAATAACGAAAAGCGTTGTTTCTATATCAAAGTCTAGAACCTGCGAGGTCGATAGGGGTAATATGGTACACTAACACTTGCACCACGGATTCTCTAAAGAACAAAAAGTTTTGTTTGTCAGCGAATTTACACCAACATCGACAGTGTTACAGGCAAAAGCTTAGAATCACATTCACAAAAAGCATCAGGATTTTATTAAACCGGTCAAACTCGTACAATAATTAGAAAAAAGGCTTTCCGATTTATAAATCCCAATTAGTCTGGCTAGATCATGCTTGGATTAGTCACTCAAGCCTTGAAGTTGGTAAGAAGAAGGTTTTGTTTTTCATTAAGAGAAAGGCCGCTGTCCTAGCTTATTCTTGCCGACTTAAGGTAAGGCCTTCCTAATGAATACCTATATCCAGAAGAGTATCCAAGGGAGGTAACTATAGTAGTAAATTAGGGTAGATTTCTGTCATGCAAGAGGACCAGGGTTCAAATCCCACAGGAAGCTATTTTTTTTGTAAGCCTAGAGCTTAAATAATTGGCATATTTCTTTTTTTCCTGTGTAATTCTGTCATTGAATATAAAATTCTCATGATTTAAACTAAAATAAGCAAAATAATCAAGATTAAAGGGGTTTTCGCTATCAGAAAAGTGTTTATTCAAGTCATCAATTTGAAAATTTCTAAAACTGGACTGTAAACTTCTCTGAAATTTGTTAAAATTTTGTTTAAGGTATATAGTTAAAAAATGGTAAATTTTTGTATATTGCACCAATCAGGATTTTGCACAATTTTCATTAATTTAGTCTCGTGAAATATAAAAAAATGCATTTTTTAAATTTATTTGGTCAAAAAATGTCATTTTAAGATAAATTCTGTATTTATATATTATATCTTAAATTGGTTTAGAAAAATATAACATATTTTGGATAAACTGTAAAAAATTAGGGTTGAATTTATCAATAACAAAAAATGTTGTCACCGATTAAAGAATTTGGATACTTTCACGTTTTTTCTCACTTTTTTAAATAAAAAAAGCTAAAAATCTCAAAAACTACACGGTGAAAATCATTAAAATTTTGCATACAAGTCAGTGGTATGAAGCAGTTGATGAAAATATAATCAGATGTTGGATTCTTAATAGTGCCAGTTAGGCAGGCCTTACCTTAAGTGGAAAGAAGACTGCATAATCGTTAATATTATCCAAAGCTGAAATAATGCGTTACCCGAAAGCCCCATTACACTATTCAATTTCCAATGGATATGCGTTAGAGAAATAAAAGCTATCTATTTCGTGAACCTACTCTAATTCTAAATAGTTTATATATCGCAAGTGAGGCACAATTAGTGTTAAACATTAATAGCCAGACTTTAATCATTTGTTTAAGAAGTTCCTGCTACCGCATAGCATTCGCAGTTGGAAATCGTACATTATTAAACAGCAGCGACGGGAACACTTTTTTAAGATCGATAAAATTGCTACGGGCAATGCAGAATTTCAAAATACAATAATAGAGATTATTGTTTTTACACAGTCGCTGATATTAAACAATCGAAGACTTTTAAATGAACGTTTGTGAGTCGACTTGCATCTATTTCAATTGTGTCAAAGGAATTACTCACCTCTGAAAACAGCGTCATTGAACGACTTTCCCTTAATCTCTTTTTGTGAAAATCAATATTTTTATATTTATTTTAGCCAACAAAAATTCAGTTTCAGAAATTTAATGAGTCCTCAACAATGAAAACAAACTAACGTGATATGATGTAGAAAATGACAGCAGTCTTTTATTATTTCTAAAACAGGAAACAGTATCATAAAAATAGCATTAAATATACATCTGTAACGAGAAAGAAGATTAATAAATGCACTTGATGAATGCCAGGAGCCATGTATTTAAATCGTCAAATAAAATCAGATAGACTGATCGCGTTAATTTGAAATCAACCGCTGTCCTGTCTATTAAGACGTAGTCGGTTCGTTGATCGATGATAGGTTTTAAACTTTCCATGTTAATTAACAAAATGATATTTTATGACTGTTCCAGACTTCGATTTTCATCACAATTATTTTATTGTTATTATAGTTGTTATATTTCTTCCATTGGTTTTGTTATTGGCAGTGAGTTATGTAAACTTGATACAGTACCGGTGTTTGCTAATCTAATTTAAAATTCTCTATATTTGATAATCAGGACTAACAATTTTCCAATTTTAACAAACTTTAAAACATAAAACATTAAGAATTTCAGAGTTTTACAATTTGTGATTTTGCTAAACAGATCGGATTATCGCGTGTGCGTCTTTGTCACCATAGATGCCTGCTTTAAACTATTACACTATATTCATCCGTTTTTGTAACTAAACGATCATCCTTTGATTGCAATATACAAAGTAATGCGCAGAACATAATTGTGATCGAAAAACTAATAATCATCTAATACTGAATTCAATAAAATTGTCCAAATCGAATGTTTTGTCAAGTTATTCCTATTTTGAAATTTAATTTTAACGATGTGTAAATGAACATCTGCACTTTATATGATTATGTTTTGTTTACGTATATTGTATGGAGATACTTTTTAGTTCGTAATGATTGACAAAATAAGTTTCAAGGGCATAATTTGTTGCTTCTAATGAATCAAGACCGCATAAGTATTTTGATGGAATGTTGTTCTAGTTCTTCTTAGGTCTCAGAGACCTTTTACCAGTAATTGTGCGATCATTTCTGATAAATTGCTTTTCAATTTAAGTATGTCTGTTCATTAAATCCATAAACGTAAAAACTCGTCATTAAACCTGTTTTTTTATGTAATACACTGTTGTCTTTCCTTCATTTCTATCTGAAAAAAGTGAAATATGCATATCAGGAATCGTTACACTCACGAAACACAGCCACCACACCGAGCGAAAAAGATCAGAGGAAGAGAGAGCATGTTTGTTACAAGTATGTCAATTCAAACAAGTCGCCATAACCAATAAACGAAAAGAGAACCTATAGGGATACCACCTTGGAATGGTCAGTGGCAAAACAAATTGCCACTGGGGATTAAACCAGGTTCTAGGGTGCACCAACCTCACACTTGCCCCATTTGGTTCTCATTTCACAAAACAAGAACAAGTTGTCTTAGTGAAATCACTCCTACTCACCCATCAGCTTAACAATGTTTCATGCAAAAGCACACAAACATATAAAACATAAGAAGCATTGAAAGGCCAAACGGGTGGGTATTGAATGACATTACCGATACCAGAGCACCTGGAAACAAATCGAGCTTCTAGGTTCTTTTAAAAAAAGATTTCCCTATAAACTTTCATAAACTCTTCTCTTCTTCGTTAATTGTTTGTGGCGTCCTATTTGAATTGACATACTTGTATAAAACATGCTCTCTCTCTTCCTCTCTTCTTTTTCGCTGCGTGGGGAGGCTGTGTTTTGTGAGTGTGGCGATTCCTGATATGCATATTTTACTTTTTTAAACCCCTGCCACCGTCGTGCAAGTAAAGATGTAAGCATAATGATCAACTGTAGATGGGTTAATCACCAGGTCTGCAGAGCGCGGCAGAATATCATGTTGGTAACCTTTCTTTTTTTAATCTACAGATGGATTTTTGCTAATAACCGGGAGAAATTATCATTGTCTTTTATTTTCTTAAGTTTATAAATTAAATCTCCATAAAAAAAACTGTCTGGAAATACCTTGTTGCAAAAGTGATTTTAAACTGCACCTTTATTTTTTAATTTATCTGGGTGTCGGCGATAAAACTGTGAGATTTATTACCTCGTAAGATGTAACACGAGGAACATCGCCGTCTAAAAACAGAAATTTACTAGATTAAAATTAAAATCATCTCTTTTATCATATATTTTAGTAGTAACGTATCCATTTTAAATAGAAAGATTAAGATCTGGAATGTTCGCTTGCTTATCTGAAGTGTTTGCTTTATTAGGTTGTAGTTCATTAGGATAAATTTTGTTAACCTGAGATGGAAAATGATTATTATCTATATTCAACGAATCATCAAGGTACCTTGAGGTGTTTTTAAACGATGTAAGAATATCATCCTGATGTTCGATAGAAAGAGACAACATAAAATTTCCTTCATAACAGTATAAAACAGATCAGCAACAAGGTGTGCACAATTAGTACCCATTGGATTTCCTTTTACTTGTTTATAAATAAGGTACCAAATCACAAATAAATATTATCCAATAAAAATGTGAGCGCCTGGATAAGATCTTGACAGGTCCATGAAGTATAATTGTAATAAAAACCATCTGTTAAGAATGCCCTCTGTTCATTACATGGGATAAATGAACGAAATGAGATAAATGATACGATTGAAGATGAAGATTTTGCTTCTGCCTTTTTCTGCATTTTGTTTAAGAACAAATACGCTGGTATTCGTCATTCTGGTTTATGTACTTTGTGACACTGGTGCATTATTTTTACTTAAGATAATACTGAGTTGGATATTAAGATATACATTCATATGACCAACTGAGAACAAAATTAATGACAAAATTTATTTATCAGATCTATAGTCAAAATTTCAATTTGTTCTGTTTCTCCCGTTGTTTTCTCGTTTAGGGCAAACCCATTCTCTTAAAGTTTTGCTCAACGCAGGAACAATATAGGTAACATAAATTATTAGCAAAGACTGGCGTTTCCTGTCGCTTTTACTGTTTGAATACCAAATAATAGATGGAAAATGCGCATTATAGACGAGCCATCACAATATGCATCATAATCATGACATGATCTTAACTTATTATACATGTTAATTTGCAATCTATTGTTTTATCAATCCAGTCTATCTTTTCCTTTAAAACAAAACCGCTTTAAACTTAAAATCGTCTTGTTAATTATAAAAAGTAATATATGCATATCAGGAATCGCCACACTAAAAAAAAACACAGCCTCCCCACGTAGCGAAAAAGGAAGAGAGGAAGAGAGAGAGAGTATGTTTTATATAAGTATGTCAATTCAAATAGGACGCCACAAACAATTAACGAAGAAGAGAACCTTTGGGGATACCGCCTTGGAACGGTCAGTGGCAAAATAAAATTGCCACTGGGGGGGGGGGGTTAAACCAGGTTCTAGGGTGCACCAACCTCACACTTGCCCCAAAAGGTTCTCGTATCAAAAAACAAGTACAAGTTGTCTTGGTTAAATAACTCCAACCCACCCATCGGCTCAACAATGTTGCATGCAAAAGCACACAAACATATAAAACATAAGAAGCTAAAATCATTGCAAAGCCAAAAACACGTTTTGAATCAACGCTTTAAACATCACACTATCAACTATTAATTTATTAGCTGTCTTAATGGTTTGCCCTTGCATTGATTTTACTGAACTCAAACAGTAATCAATTCAAAACAAAAAATAAAATGGGGGGAGATAAGATTACAATATTAAACTGTCCTTAATATGAGAAACTATAATTGGTATTTATTCAATATGTAACGACGTATTATTCGCAGCATTAATGAGAACATACATGTGCACAGGAAACCGAAATCTCGTATATTGTAATTTCTAACACATAAATTGCATTGATAATTTGTTTTAAACACAAGTGCCATTAGACAAATGCTTACTTTATAGCTAGCAAAATAAGAAGATTTTTTTATTCCTTCAGTGGATCAGTTTAGCCGCCATGATCCCAGTATACATTTATTATATACAACTATAAGACTACTCATCCGAATTTCCTTTTTTCCAAATTCTACTTAGTATGCAATCAATTCAGATGCCCTGTCGTGTTTCAACCGAGGAGTAATGATTTAACAGACACTAACTTTATATAAAAACTTAATTAATATTTCTACGCGCCGGAGACAGAATTTAGGCAATATACTATTTTCAATTAGACAATTAATACCAAATATATCAATTTGAGCTTATGTTATCCTTATAATTAATTTATTCGTTGTATCATCACGATAAGTAATATGTTAGACTGGTTGAATTTTCTCCCAAAAGTTACTTGGGCAACTCCGTTTTGGTTTACATCTTGTAAGGTAACACTAATTAACTGGTTTCGATTTAATCTGTTAAGCATGTTCTAAAGTTTTATTAGGCATATGTGTCCAACAGCCTCATATTTATCAAAAGCAATTAAATCAAAGCCCCGTTGTCTTCACAGCAATACAAGAACTTCAAGTTGCATTTTACTACACTGGTTTTAACATTTGATCGACGACTGGGATTTAGGAGCTGCACTTAATTTAAACAGGAACCTTAGAATTAGTAGAGATGGCTCTTTGGGATAGCGGAATTTCCACGGTTAAATGAGGTCTACTTTTGACCTTATACTGAAGACATGTTTTATTTTCACCGTGTGTCAAAGGTCTTATTACTGCATGAAAGTTTGATTTGGAAAAATACTTATTTTGTTTCAATTTGATCTCATACTTTGCCGTTCTTAATATACTTTTTGCATATTATGATTAGGAGTTCCAAGTGTTTTGTCATTGTAAAAAGTGTCGGCATGCTTGAAATGGCAATTTAACTAAATTACGTAGACATTGAAGGTGTCTGCAGGACAAATTATTACAGTACACGAAAAGGATTTGTAAGTGTAAATTGTCGCATTAAGAAGCTATTTGGAGATGTATGTCTTTTCTAAATTTTCTAACATTCATTGATCTGGACAAACGTGGTGAATTGTGGAATATTTTTGCGAATCTTGCGGCAAGAAAATACCGTAATTGTACTGTCGCAGACAATCGGAAAAGAGTCACTTCGTATAAAATTTGATTCATAGAAGCAAAAAAAGACTTGCTTTATGAACTATACAACATTCTTGCTGAATGGTTGAAAGTACAAATTATTATGAAAATGTTTGTTGAAATGAAAAGGATTATATTGCATGTAATTTCAAAGTTTGATATACAGAAATATTAGCGTGAACATTGATATCGACTTTATATTTGAGAGGACTTGATAATTATGTTACTGATAATCGCAGGTGCAGACTGGCAGCTGCAGGCATAAAGACAGATGATAACAAATGTAACAATATTTTCGTTTGATATCTTTTTATCTTATAAAATGGTTTTTGTAATTTGCATTGTAGTTAGTTTTCTATGGTGGTCAAAATTCTTTCAAGATTTTTTCCCGTCAGAGAAAAATTACTTGGAAAATTAAAACGTTTGCTTGGTTTTATATTTTTATCATGGTATTAACAATTTTCTGCATTCAACTAAAACAAGATGTTTGAGTAAATCATATAAGGAAGTTCGTTACCATATTTTCTATTTATTGGTGTGCTTGTGTCAGCGGGGCTCATATCACATTCAATATTCTACTTGAAGCATTTATTTATGATGCAGTCAAAGGCGAAATTGAAAAAATATTTTCATTCTTTGACAATATATATCATTGTATAACTGTCTAACCCCATCAAAAGAAGATTTACAAGAAAGTAAAAGCCTCCTCCAAAACACACATCAATAGCTTGTTTACGTTTAAGACGAGTTAAACTAAATAAATGCAAACTATTATTTTCTTGCATCATCAAGGGACATACTAGTCTTATCAGCATCAAACTAATTCTCAGCCTCCTTTGATCTTGGATTAATATAACGTGTTTTAAATTCACGTTAAACTTGCTATAATATTAAAATAAAAATAATCAATCACTTTCAGATCCTTTTGTTCTTTCAACATCACAGACAGGGAGGGCTAGACGCTGTCGCCATGACGGTGCGGGTTCGCTCCCAGCTAGAGACACTATCATTTGAAATTCACAGAAGCGCTACTTGTGCATTAGTCATTTCAGTTATCAGTAAATTAACCCGTTACCGATGTCATGCAGTGATTGTAACGTATATCAGGGCTATCCGATCAACCTATTTTTGGGTTGTCCCGGTTAGCTCAGTTTGTTGCGTCGCAGGAATTGCAGGGCTAGGCGCTGTCGTCGTGACGGTGCGGGTTCGCTCCCAGCTAAAGACACTATCATTACTCTTTCTGTTTTTTTTGTTTGACTTTGTTTTTTATGTTATCAATAACGCTGACCGGATAAATTTTAGGAAATTTAAGGTCTTGTATTTTTCTTTCCTGATGAAACATTTCTTAACGAAGGTAAACAAAGGTAGATCGACGATATTTAAATGTGCCAAGTTGTATTGAACTGCATTTTTCTTAAAATACATTGATAAATTTCTTTTTTTTATTAATCTGAACTTACCAGGTAAAATGCATTTATTTATTAAAATTGCATGGAAATTGGGTTTTCACTGTAATTTGAATTAATGTAAATGTTTCTATAAAAATAAAATCTTAGGGAGCCTTGATTTTATCATCTGTCTTGTTTAACGATCTTCAAATATCCTTTTTTCGGCGTAGCTGTCTAAGCTCACTTTTGACCTAATTTATTAACCAATGAAGTGTTGTAAATAATACTCGTATTCTTTTATTATTAGCGGGAAAATGAAATTAACTATTTCGATTGGTAGCTATTTATACAATAGAGGCATCTCGCAGGTTAAAGAGGTATCTAGTGGGATTTTTAAGCAATTAGTTTCAACTCTTTGAAACGATTTTCTTTACCACGAATGAGGATTGTACGATGTGTTTACATGTCTTTAATCTGGCAACTACGTGTAATTTGTTACGCGAAAAAAACTTCGAGCCCGCTATTTAAGCAATCGCACTTAAGTCAGATCTAAGAACATGTAAGCACAGGTTTTCAAGAGATGAGTTTGATCAGATTTCTATTAAAGCATACAGCTTTTTATAGAGTAGAAAGTTGTGGTATATTCTAGAATTGTTTCATATTCCTAGGAAATTCTCTTCAATTTTATAAAGGAAACAATTATTAGTCTTTTTCTCTTAATTATTTTTAATTGCTAACAATAAGTCTTAAGATCTTTACTGAATTTATTTATTATCTCGATAATTGATGCGAGACATCCTCGACTACCTTATTTATTATGTTAGAGGTATTAATCAAGCTAAGACCTTTAAAATACGTTTTTCATAATTATTAGATTAACATTAATAAACAAAACTAAAATCTATTTATCTGTTCCTTATTATGTGTTGGATGCAATTTTACCTTCAAATCAAATTAATTTTAATAAAATATAATTGTGTAGGATTCTCAATGAAATGATTTAATTTAAACGTAAATCAAATTGAAGTGAATAATAGCAGCTATTAACGGCATCATTTCATAAACCATCTACGCCGTTTATCTTTTTTAAAGATATTTCTTGTTTAGTTTTTATTTTGCTTTGTCTTCCCATGGTTTAAAGAAGTTTTAACCGACATATGCTGTACACTTTGGAATGAGTTGCGTTTTCAGTCATACAATGGGATAATGAATTCCCTCAGAATTTAAAACTCATTCATACTTGTATTTGATTTCGATATTTGCAAAAGCGAACTTTTAGGCATGAGTTGATTTATCTGCATAGTCTCAGTCAAACCGAGCGCGTAAAACTTAATATAAAGCTCTAGCCTATCTATGAACTTGCGTATTAAAGCCGCAGTCTTGGGTCGGCCACGACCAAGTTTAGCCAGTTTTCGACAATCGTTTTGCATTACTGCAAACCTAACAATTTAGGGTTGCATGCAAGACTGTCGTACCTCCTTCTTTATTTCAATGTTGTTACGGCAGTCTTGCGTGCTACCCTAGAATATAGTTCTTAGTTTCAAAAAGTAAGTCAATGCTGCAGAGCGGTCAATTTTGTAATGCTGTGCAAAATGATAAAATTTATATTTAAATATATGGAATCAATCAATATTTGAAGAAATTTAACTCGTGGAACGTCAGACAAGATTTTGAGTCATGAACGCGCATGAATACCTAATGGCGGATCGCCATATTGGATTCGACAACGTTCGGTTAAGACGAAAAATCCATCGCAATCAACTGAATAGTGAGTATTTATCGAGTTATTTTCGCGATGCAATGTTTTATAACACACAGGTTACATTTGAATGTATATTGACAATAGCATTTCTCTTTGTAAATAGAATTTTTCATTTGGAAAATGGAGTTGGATTTGGTGGTTTACGAATGGTAACGTTAAAAAGTCTTTGTAAAACTGAAATTTTATATTCTTCTTCCAGAATACTGACCGTCTTCAACTGACTGAAGTTTACCATGTTTAGATTCGAAAGACTATACCGCAGTAAACGAGATTTTGGCTCTTTTGGTTTTATTGAACGTTACGTCCCGTTACGTCATTTAATGCACTCTCCAAAATGAAAGTAGGAGTTTAAAACACTGAGTAGGACAAGGCAAAACTTGTTTTTTTATTTAGGGCCCTAATCATTGTGGCTATTTATTGTTGAACCTTGTAGCGATGTAAGTAATAAAATCATGTCAATGTATTGCATTGAAAGAAGTCGGATTTTGTACGATTAACGAATAACTTGGTTAAATATCGTGTAAGATTTTTATTTCCATTTGAATGCTTCAAACATAAAGCATCTGACTCACAATGATTTATTTTTAACACATTTAGATCTGTTGAAAATTGTGTTTAAAGTAAGTTAAAAATCATACATGAATTGATTTAACAGATATATTAGTGAATGCAGTTTATGCATTTATTCAAAAAACCTGAATTTCCATTGGCATCAGATAATATCTAGATCTGACATGAATGAAATTTTCCCATATCATAACCCATTCCCAAATCATAACCGGTGGCATAGTTGACACAGGGTTTTCTGAATAATTGCACCTTATATGTAGACCTTCTGAAATGCATATTGGGAATCGCCACATTCAGAAACAAGAAAAGGTAAAACAGTAACTTACTGTTTTACAGACGGTCTATTATTCAGAGACAACTGAACAATTTCTCACAGAATTGTATTGCAATATCTAGCTCATTTGTTGATTTGTTTCAATGATATTTTGAAAGAAAGCAATCAAACATGCATTCTGATTTCAAACCTTGCCTATCAATATCACACTTGTTCTTACAAATTTTCATTATTTTCACTTTTAATAGTGATCTCACCACATGCTATTTGCCTATCAAGTATGATACATGTATGTTTTGTTGATTTTGAAGAACAATTCAATATTCTATGAATTTTATGATTTTTAACCATTACCATACCCTTTAGAATACAACTTCTTCCCCAATGCTTATGTAATAAAAGTGTTTACAAAGTATATAATTTAAAAACAACAAATATCAATTTACTTTACCAGAGAATTGACAAAAGTGATATTATGTCTTGAAGACATTCAGGCTTCCTCTAGTTCAGGTGAACTTAACTTTGGAACCTTTTTACATGATAGGGTAATCTTATTTTCTTGAATTTCTTACTGAATAGCTCATGATTGGACAAAAACATGAAAGTGTGTTTCATTCTGTTAAATAATCTTAAAAATAATTCTTTGTTTACAGAAAGTTTCATATATTTATGTAAAATATCCAATACACTATATCTTGTGAATTTCCAGAAAAATATTTAATAATAAAACTAATACATGCTAAATTACCTCCAAATAATGCATTTTTATTTATTGAACACATCTCATCCCGATCACAAACCACAATGCAGTTGGTACTCAGAGCGAATAATAGCAACACAATTAACCTTTGTATCAATTTTGCATTTTCAAAGGAAGGTAATTTGAAAAATGGAACGCCTGGAAGTTATCAGCTGCTTATCAATTCATTTTATTTCATAACCTTGCTTATTTCAATGCTGTTAATAATAATAACTAAAATGCAGCTAAAATCTGATTGAGTTTGTAATATTTTTATAAATCTAAATACTGGTGAGGTGAAAAATGCATTATAAAAATAAAACATGATGAGCACACATACATGTACATCCTGCATTCTTTCATGTTGCATCATGTTAAGAGACTCAGAGATCAGTAGGGCAAGCGGTTTGCACAACTGATCCCATACCCACAATTATCAACCAATAACTACAGATATTGATCAGATAACCACAGTTATTGACAATAACTAGGGTTACCACCATAGTTATTGGTGAAAACCCTATATATCTGCTGATAACCATACTTATTGTCAATGGATGTCGGACCAATAACTATGGATATTGGCGAAAACTATAGTTACCGACTGTAAACCATAGTTCTTGGAGTTAACCGTGGATAACGAGCAATATTTAACTAGAGTTTTCACTAATAACTATGGACATCAGATCTAATGTGCACTTGGCACAAAACTCTAGATATAAATCAATATCATAGGTTCTCTTGCCATTGTATCTGTTTCACTTTGACATGCGGTTTGCCCGAATAATCCAATATCTATAGTTATCGACCAATAACTATGAATATCGGTCCGATTCATAATTCATTGTAAATCATAATCTTGCTTATTTCAATGCTGTTAAAAATAATAACTGAAATTCAGCTAAAATCCGATTGAGTTTGTAATATTTTCATAACATTGCAGAGATCTAAACACTGGTGAGGTGAAAATGCATTATAAAAACACTACATGATGAGCCACATGTACATCCTGCAATCATCAATGTTGCATCAAATTAAGAGACTCAGAGATCAGTAGGGCAAGCGGTTTGCACAATTGAACCCATATCCATGGTTATCTACCAATTACTATAGATATCGATCTGATAACCATTGTTATTGACAATAACTAGGATTACCGCCCGATAACCATAGGTATTGGTGAAAACCCTAGATATCGGCTAGTGATTATGTACCGATGATCGGAAGACATCGATTAACTATGTTTAAAAGCCTCCCAATGCCAATAATCAATGTCATTCTCTCATAATCAATTTAAACTGATATTCACCTCTGCCTGTAAAATACTGCACAATTGGACATAATTATGTTGATCAATATTAATAGTTTGTACTACTCATGACTGAAAATATTTGTAGGGCCTTTTAGGCATTTAGTGCTATTTACAACATGTTTTGGGTTGGGTATTCTTTAATAAGCATTGTTCATCCATCCTATTTTAGTGCATATGAAATAATAAAACCAGCGGAACAGTTTTATTATTGTCCTTGGAACACCAACCTTCATGTAGAAAGTAGCAGCAAACACACACAAACAAGGGATAATATGAAAGCTACAAGTCAGAAACCATTTGTTAATGTAACACAGATTTGATTTATAAACCAATTATAAACAGTGAAATCACATCGGAAGTGGCAACCGATTCAAACTTATTATTAATTGTGATTTGCAACCCATATCCCAACACTAATATCGACTGATAACCATAGTTATTGTCAATGGATGTCGGATTAATAACTATGGATATTGACAAAAACTATAGTTATCGACCGAAAACCATAGTTCTTGGAGTAAACCGTGGTTAACGAGCAATATTTACAAATGTATCTATCGTTTTCACTAAAAACTATGGATATCAAATGTGCACTTGACACAAAACTCTAGATATAAATCAATATCCTAGTTTGTTGTCTTGCCATTATATCTGTTTGACTTTGACATTCGGTTTGCCCAAATAATCCAATATCTATAGTTATAAACCAATAACTATGGATTTCGGTCCGATTCATCATTAATTTTAAATCATAACCTTACTTATTTCAATGCTGTTAAAAATAATAAATGAAATGCAGCTAAAATCTGATTGAGTTTGTAATATTTTCATAACATAAATCTTAACACTGGTGAGATGAAAAATGCATGATATAAACACTACATGATGAGTACATCCTGCATTCTTTAATGTTGCATCATTTTAAGAGACCCAAAAATCACTATGGCAAGTGGCTTGCACAATTGATCCGATATCCATGGTTAGAAACCAACTATAGATATTGATCTGATAACCATAGCTATTGACAATAACTAGGGTTAACGTCCAATAACCATAGTTATTGGTGAAAATCCTAGATATCGGCCAATAAGGCTCCAACGTTTACAAACTTTAGTAAACGTTTACACGGACCACGTAAAACGAAACGATACCGTTTAAACGTTGTTTATATCATGCAAACCTTATAACATTGTGACAAGTTTCACTGAACTTTGTAAGTTGTAAATAACAATGCAACTCCATTAAAACAGGATCTTATTGGATCGCTAAACTTCCAGGGGTATCCTGTGAAATTCTAAATCCGTCATTTTGCTACACTCACTGACATGGTCACGACATCCAGGATTTCAGCTGATGCAGATTCTTGCATTTTATGCAAGCAAATGTGATTTTTTTTCCACTTTTGACCCCTTCTTATTCTGAACTTGGAATCATTTTAATGCAGGAGAAAAGTGGTCAACTTTTGCAAGAATAAAGAAAACTTTTGTGTACATGCCATTTAAAAAAAAGAAGTTGACCCTTATTTAACCACTGAAAATAAATTAAAATGAAGTTAAAGCAGGTTTATAAGTAGTAAAGTTCACTGAATACAAGATATGACTAGTGACGATCTGATAATGACCCATGAACATTCTCAACAGGGATCAGATGACAACTGGTTTTCAGAAACTATTGAAATCCCTGGACATCGCGGAAACCCATACCAATGCGAGAGTTTTTTATACCTCAACAATGTGAATTACATATTAAAATACAATTGTTTACTTGGTGTAAATAAAATTAATATTTTTACTTAGTGGTGTAAATAAAATTATTTTTTTCTAAGTGCATCGTTGCCGTTTTTTCAGCAAATATTTTGCCGCCTTTACGATAACGTGACCGTTCGTATAAACGGTTCAAGGTTCTGTAAATGTTTACGGCCCGAAAACGAAACGTTGCCGTTTACACGTGTAAACGTTGGAACCTTATCGGCCGATAACCGTAGTAATTGTCAATAAGTTACTATGGACATCAACGTAACCTATAGTTACTGACCAAAAACCATTGTTCTCCGCGTTAACGGCGGTTACAGTGATTTCAATTAATGCAGATTCTTGCTTTTTGATGCAAGCACATTTAAATTTTTCCACTTTTGACCCCACCTATTTCTGACATTGGGGGTCATTTTGACACAGAAGAACTGAGGAAAAGTGGTCAAACTTTTCAAGAATAAAGAGATATTATATCTTTTGCAATTTAAATATGAAGCAAATGTTTAGTTCAATTATGAAAATTAATTTAAATGAATATGTTAAGCAATTCTGTAAATAATAAGTTAACTGAAAACAATATATGACTTGTGATCATCTGATTATCACCCCTTGATTATAACTATGGTTATCATCAGGTATCACCAATAACCATAGATGGGTCGATAACCACGGATTAATTCCGCTTGCCATAGATCAGGCCACACAAAAACTCATACAAATACATGTACATATTGAAACTGTCAATAAAACTGCACATACATGTATACTGAAAGGATAAAGAAACGCAGGGTAACATTTGTTCCGATATATTAAGAACGCGTTCTCCAAATAAAGTGAAACTTTGTGTATTGAGTTATTAGGTCATGATACACCTTAACATGTGTCGAAAGTGAATAAAACTTGTCTCCACTGCCTCAGTGTAAACCGTCGTGGAGCATGAGCTTTCAAACCTGCCTATCCAATTGTTACCCTGCGTTTCTTTATCCTTTCAGTATATTATGAAAGATGTTTTGGGACCATGATACAAAAGTTACTATAAAGTTACATGTATTATAGATTTTCAAAGCGACTTGTTGAAGTTGTTCGGAAAATAAATTAAACACATCTTTTCACAAAACATAAAATATATTAAATTTATTAAGACAAAATTACTTTGTTGACAAAATGCATTATAAAACATTCCTGAATACATCAAGAATTAATTTTATTTCTTGATGTAATCACAAATTTTTTATGTCCTCGGACACTTATGTCCCCACTGCTGCAAGATAATTTTTAATAACAAAGGGTTTATTATACTCTAGTAAAAGTTTTTACTAAAATGATCGTAGGGAAAAATCCGATCATCTACACATCCTGCTTGATCATCTGTGCAAGTTTGAAAGAAATCCGCCTTAATGTTTATGAGAAGTTGATGCCACAAGATTTGGGGACGTACGTATGTACGGCAACTGCAACTCTACAAGTATGCCTCCCACTTTGTGGGGGCATAATAATTTTAAATGCAGAATCCTTAAACACAAAACAAACTTTTACTATCAATGTATGTGATGTAGACCACTATTTATTTTATGTTTTCCAGTAAATTATAGAATTTTCTAAGTGAAATAAAAGTAAATGACAATTTCTTTACCAAATTAGCCAATAACGAAAAAATCTTCCTACCTTTGGATTATGAGCCAGTCTCATTTAATGTGTTAAACAATATGGACTTGGTCTAGGGTAAGCTTCTACTAGCAGTGACTTCACTTTCAAAAGAGGTTGCTTCTTCATGTTAATTTGTTGGCCAGACAACAAAGATGCACTTGCTATCTTATATGTCCCTATATGCACAGCGACACTGTCCATATAAAAACGTAAAAAACAGCTCTTTTTCAACATTCTGGATCTGGATGAATTTTCAGCAAAGATTCTTGATTAGCCATCAAGTTAATTTGCATGCTTCAATATAATCTTGTTTTACAATAAGATGTTCACTTAATCAATCCTTACAAACTGAATATCAGTCATTCAATACCATTTTAAATCCATAATTCAGCCAAGTTTATTAGTTATTTTAAATTGTGTAAACATCCGGTATCAATTTCACAATTTCCCAAGATAACGATTTAACACAACGAATCAATGGCACGGAAAGATAGCATGTCACTAACATGGACAACTGTGTTTTTCTCAGTAGGAAAACATTCCGATCGAATATTAAAATCAAACTTTTGATAGATTGCAACAAGGTCAGCAGTCACTAACAATGTTCACTCGTTTTTTTACAACACCTGCAAGTCAAATGACCTACTTTATTCCATACTAGGGGGCATGCAAATTCAGTTATGTTTCATTCTTCGTAATGATAAAATTGTTAAATACAAATCTATATGCAACTTCTTTTAAATTATAAAGATTAGCAATGCAAAGTTTTTGATTCCTGCAATAAAGTTATTTATTTAGTTCTTAATCGCAATATGACGTCACCGCGCATGCGCAACTATCCTGGACACAATACAATAAGACCTTTAATATATATCCAAACTAAGTAGCATTAATATATACACGTTACTCGATACCGTCTTGAAAACAGCCTCCCCACACAGTCAAGAGAAGAAGGGGAGAGAGCATGGTTAATAAAATGATCAGTTTCAAAAGAGACGTCACTAACAATGAACAAAAATGAGAACCCTAGTGGTTACCGCCTTGGAATGGTCAGTGAAATCCGCTGTCAGAAGTTTTAACTACTTTCAATTTTGTCTTGCACTCCATTCAATGATGTCTCACAGGTCATTTAATCAGAACAGATATTCTCAAAATAATCGAGGGAAAACCAAAAGAAGAAAAAGAGTAGAACCTCAGGGATTCACTGAGTATACAGAACAGGAACTTCACAAACTATATAAATTTATTTAATAGTATCTCTTAAATGCATTTCGGGTGAATTTAGCATCCTGGAAGAAAGAATAATCATGTATTTATTTGTTTATTTAATTATTCATAAACAGGTTTAGATGATCTTTGGATCTGGTCAGACCCGTATCAACTTTGACATAATACCCCATTTGAAGCTGTATAGAACTGTTTGACATCATGCAATGAAGTGGACAACAAAAGTGAAGGTAAAATAAAAATGTTTGAGTTAAATCCACAATGACTGTTTTAGGAGATGTAATTTTTGTAAACAGCATATTTCAGTTTCTTTGTAATGCTTGAGCTGCTATAACGCTGTGTCAACATTGCAACTGGTAAATTCTTGTAACATGTAAGTGGGCGGGGTACAAATCCATTGCATTCGGAAAATGTAATATTTTTCCGGATCTGGATATTTTCGGATGGAAATTCAGGTTCCTGTAATCTGATAAATAATCAGTGTTCATTTATATTGACATGCAGCCAGACTGGTTTAGGTGGGGCGACAACTAGTACTACCCACAAGGTTTAGCCAGACTGGTTTAGGTGGGGCGACTGCTACCCACAAGGTTCATGCTCTGGGCCCAAAAATACAGTATCAATGGACATAAAGCAATTTGATGTCATTTATTCTGTGTTCTGTTTCAACAGTGCAACAGTAATTACTATGCTGATATGATATTGTAAATGAATCACTTCATAAATTAGAAATTTTCTAAAGAACAATGTTAATTATTACCTCAAATACCTAATGCAAATAATGTAAATTCAGTATTGAACAGTTTGATCTCATGTGGCATTAAAATAAAGTTTAAAACTTTCCCCAAATCTGTTATCCGTACTGAATGGGTGAGATCTGTAACCATTTTCAAATCACTTACCGGGATTTCCACAAGAGAAACATTTACATCACCCATTTTATGTGTAACTCAAATTAAGTTTCATATTGTTAAATTAAGTCTTATTAATAGTAGAATTGCCTAACAAAGTAACAATAAATTATGAAATGAAAACCAAATATTTAAAATTTTTTCACTACAAACATGTGCCAAATTATGAAAATGAATATATTACCTCCCTTTTGATGTTACACCAGTAAGTAAAATAAACCAAAACTACTGCAGACCTTTATGTCTTTTTAATTCTATGATTTTTACCCAGACTTGAATTCTGATCAGCAATGTAAAATAAATTACCAGTAGTTATTTGGAAAGGAACCCCCTTTGTAAATTTTTAGTGACAACCCAATTGACCAGTTCAACACATTTTTGGCTTTTTGCAGTCTGTTACTTTCTGGTTAAAGTGACATGCCTGGATCTATATTTCATTTTTTATGATCACTAACTTAAAAAATAAAATCAGTTATTATAAAGAATATTTGTAATTTGAGCAAAGATCAAAATAATTGTTATAATTTTGTGTTTTATAAATATGTATTTCAGTGTTATAATCAAATGAAAGAAATGTGACATCTCTGGTTCAAAAAGCATGGAATTGGAAGAGCAGAGGAAGAAGGCTAATGGTATATTTAATTTTATTAGCTGACTATTAACAGGGCTCTCACCTATCAGGGAGAAGTTTTGTCATAATTTACTGAATTATGGAGAAGTTTGCAGTCAACGGCATTCTTTCCCTATATATTAAATACAAAAAGACTTCTCCCAAAGCTCAACGAAGAGGGAAGTCCAGACATGGGGAGAATTAAATTTTAATGCAAATGCATTAATAATGCATCACTTTTTGTCAGTAATGCTAAGTAATGAAATGCAACAGATTAAGCATTATTTTAATGCTAATTTAATGCATTACCTATGCCAAAATGCTGTAATGCTTAGCATTATTTGGCATTAGTTGGATTTTGTTTACTATTGGATTTTGATGATTCATTTTACTAATTAGTATTTATATTAACAGTAACTTTTAGATGCAAAGATGCTCTAAATATTTAATATGTTAATAGTCTATAACATTATCTTATTTATAGCAAGAGAAAATCATGAATATGACAGTAAGTATTTTGATATGTGTTCACTATTAGTAAAATAAGATACAGACTTTAAGTGAAGCCTTTTCATCAGAATGTTGTAAAGTATTAAAAAAGTTATGATTAAGCAATGAGTTCTTAAGCATAGTTGTTTTAAGAAAATGCTAAATTTATGAAATCAATAGCCAGTAGTATTTAAAGCTCTGTCAACAAAAACAGCACTTTTAAATCAATTCACTGTAAACATTCATTGGGACAATATATTTCCCAGTAATTGTCAAACACTTAAATATTCCTGAAAATGTTTGTGGTAGAAATTTGAAGTTCAGTGAAAAATACCAAAAATATTGTTCTGAAATAAGATAGCATCGAAATCAACTTAAACCTTCAGACATGCACAAAACTTATTTTCACACTCAAATGAAGTTATTTTTCTAACGATTGATTCAAGTTACTGATTCAGTGTCATTGAAAAATATTAATTTAATGCATTACTTTTTGAAATAATGTTAATGTAATGCATTACTTTCTTAAAATATAGTAATGCTAATTTAATTTAATGCACACATTTGGCAAATAATGCTAATATAATGCATTACTTTTAAAAATAATTCGCCCCATGTCTGGAGAAGTCTGGTCACTTTTGATGGGACTACTTCCTTCAAGTCTCTCTCTAGTGAGAGCCTTGTATGAATATACAGTACAGGTATTCCATACTTTGCCCTTTTTTACATGACTGCAGTGTAGCGAAATCTCGAGGCATGTCATCACCTGACCTGAACATGCCATAATCCTTGCAGAAACTACATTGTATATCACATTCATACTTAACTATTTTATGATGGCCCAACAATTACAATATTGGCCCAGAACCCCTGTATTGGCCCAGAACTTTTAGTCTTCATATGAATTTGATGTTTTTATTCTGTTAATTAATAAAATTATCCCTCAAGTATATTCACATTGACCATGTTATTGGGCCTCGGGCTGTCATATATACCCTCGGCCTTATGCCTCAGGCATATATGACTACCCTTGGCCCAATAACATGGCCAACATGAATTCACTTGATTAATTACATTATATAATATTTATCTGTGGGCCACCTTGCACAAACACGATGTGTTCTTGTGGATGCTTATTCATTTATTAAGTAGGGTAATCTCATATGAATGTGTCTCAAAAATCCAATGCTGTTTCTGTTTTCACGGTTAATAACTCAACCCTTTACTCCATTTACACGCCATTACACCACATGGGCAACCAGTGTAAATCCAGATCAGATAGAGAAAGCACAGATGTAGCTCCAGATCAGCTTGCACATCAGACATTTTTATGGTCTGATCTGTATCTACTCTGTTCATTAGATACATTTAAACTAAAGCTCTTTTAATTGGAAGCAGATGTGTCAGCACCTAGATCTACAATAGTTGATCATATGTTAAAAGGTGTATCCTTCGAGTAAAATGAAGTATCAAAATGCAAGTGTGTTATTGTAATAATTAACTCTTTACTACATATATACGCATTTTCATGTCTGTGCAACCAGTGTAGAGATACAGATCAGAGGGCAGATCTGATCTGGATCTGCACTGGTCAGATTGTTGTCAGAAATAACCTATTGAATAAAAAAGCTAACAGTTTAGATCCAAATCAGGCAGTATGGATGTGTCGGCTGATCTAGATCTACACTGATCACCCATGCCATAAAGGCTTATACATGGAGGAAAAGGTTAAATGGGATAAATTGTGTAGGAGCCTATAGGAATTGAAGATGGCACAAAGCTTACATCAGAAAAACCTCTTTTGTGTGATATTTATAAAAAAATTACCTTCAAAACAAATTATGACAACAGTGTAATCTGTTAACTGTTTAACTGCAACAGCTATTTACAGGCTGTCAACCGATTCCTATATTCCTATATTTCTCCTATATTTTTGATTAGAATCCTATATTCTGATAAACCTCCTATATTCCTATATTTCTCATATATTTTTAAGTATATTCCTATATTTTTTAGTAATTTTTTTGCCAATCAATGAAGAGAGTAAATATTGCTTTGATACTGCTTTTTCAAGGACAAAACTCAACTTACAGATTGGTGAAATCTTGGCAGGTGGCATTTAAGTTTTCATCTGATTCTCTAACAACTTTGTAGCATCGTTCTTTGTATTAAGGCTTACCTAACAAAGACAATTTTCACTTCCATGCAGAATATTTGTTGAAGTTGCAACCAAACTCAAAAAATGTTAAAGATTCTTCAATTTTATTCACCAACTGCAAGGACTAGAGAGCTTATATTTGGTATGGTGTATGTGGTCATCTAAAACGTCAAGATGGATCCCCGGGAACAACATGCTTGAAGGTGAACAAGAATTTTTCAGCTGACTTTGTGGTCAGTTTTCCATTTTGAAAAGAGGGTCTTCAAACTCTATTGGAAAAGAGTGTATGCAAAAGAAGGTGTCTACAAAAAAATAATTTTCAGAAGGCAAAAGTCAAATAAAGGGAGGTAATAAAACAATATTGTTCGATACTGTGCAACATCTATTTGTTCAATAAATTGAGATAACTTTAAGATTTTTTTATAAGGATAATCTGCAAAATATTTGCATAGTTTTCTGAAATTATTTTTGTTTATTGAACCACTTAATGATTAAATTTAGTTATATTAATGTTTTACTTCAATGAGCCTAAAAGGTATAATGTCCATCTATTCCAAGAAGGCTTTGGCTTTTGAAAATTTATTGCTTTTGTATAGAAATTCAATGGCAGTTTGAATTAAAGTTCAATTATGGTTATAACTTGATAAGTTTTTATCATTTCTCTTGAAACTTGTACCAATATTCTTTGTATTAATGTTAACTAACTTATTTGACTGTAGTGCTATTCCATGCAGATTAAATAAATAAATGGAATAATGTTAAAAATAATAAATTCCGGAACTTCTAGGCTAGTGAAGGGCATATAGTTATATATTGCCTACAGGTTCTCAATAGAGTTTGTCCAAAGAAAGGCCTTCGGGTCAATTTTGACTGAACCCTTTTGGACATTGTATACCAGATTTTTACACAAAAAGCAATTTGACTAACAGTGGACAGGTCGTGCTGTGTGCAGCAGATATAGAAGACTCTCTATATATCTATATATCATAGAAGACAAACAAAACTGAAAAAATGGCTTTGTTTATGCATTCTCTGCATTTCCCCCTTGTTTGAATGGTCATTCAGATGCTGGTGATGTGCTTGATGGTGCTGATGTTTAAGTTAATGGTTTCCTTCATTTTTACAGTAGACATTTTGGACATTGATAATTGTAGAAACAGTTAATGCACAGGTGAAAATCATTAAATTTGTATAAGTGCTAGTAAATAAAACTATTTTCAGTTCCAAACTCCTATATTTTGCCTCAAAATCATCCAAAAACTCCTATATTTGTTGCAAAAATATTCCAATATTTTTCCTATATTTGGGAGATGACCTGGTTGACAGCCTGTATTTATGTACATCTTCATAAGCAACAAAGAGTACAGTGAAATTGACATTTATTTTCAGCCATGTGTACCATCAGTCTAGTAAAAGCTGTGGACTTGAAACGTTTGCAAAATTGGTAGAAAACTAGGGAGCAGAATATGAATGTTACTGTAAAAAATGGAGACAAGGTTTGCATTTTTTTTCCATGTATTAGAGTTGCATGACTGTATGATAGAGAGACACTTCATCTATCTGTAAATGTTGGTATTTGTATCTTGTAACTAGAAAACATAAAATTGTGTTTGTATGTATGTGAAGACTTGTAAGACCTCAGTTCACAAGAAAATTAATCAACCTATAAAAAAGTTACTGTGTTGTTTTTGACCCTTTCTTCCATGAATACATGACATGAGTGACTAGTGTATATCCAGATCAGCAGGCATATCTGTGCAGTCTTAATAGGATCTACATGGTTCATAATAAGATTCACGAGGCTATTTCTTACAAATATGCAAACAGTGTAGATTCCAATCAATCCAGATCAGACACCAGAATTATATTGTTTGTGACAACATGCTTGAGCTGATGTTAATTTTCAGGTCAAGGTCACATTTGATGGAGTTAATCCCTTTCTGTACTTTTATTTTAACAGAAAAACTTAATGTTGACTATGACTTTGCCTTTTCTTAATATTTCTATATCAAACTTTCAAATTATATTGCTCATGACAACACATTCATCATGACTTCAAGTTCTTTATGTCAAGATGGGGTTTTTTCCCCTCTTGTTCTTGAATTTTTAACCTGACATAGCTCCCAGGGAGACACAAGTGAAAACTCATCTAGTGTAACTTTTTGGTGGATTCTGGCAATTAATAACCAAAATTACCCTTAATTTCAGGAAAACAAAGACACTTCAGGTAAAATCGCAAGGGTCAGAATAATGTTTTAATTTTATTTTAATTTTCAAAAGTCAAAAGGTTATTTCCTGGGTCAAATGTCTATATGATTAAGGCGTCTCCAAGGAGTTAAGGTTCATCATAAGAAATGAGAAAAATATGGTCAGTTTCAAAACATACACCATAACCAATGAACAAAAATGAGAACCCAAGGGTTACCGTGTCAAGAGTCAGGATAAATGTAATATTGCCAGGGCAAGAAAATTATTATTATACTGCAAAGAAATTTCCTTCAATTTGATTGGATAATTTGCCGCTGATGTATATCCGTATTTACGGATCGGCCGTAGATATGAACTGCACGTGCCTTAATTTCCCCGTCTGGCCTCCCACCTGTTGTCGTCCGCCATTTTGTTTTGAATTTCCGTAAAAATGCATAGTTTGAAGCCGATCTTGTAAATTATAAAACGGTAAGCTAAGGGATTACTAAAATTGTTACAGAAAATATTTCTGTTATGTTTTTAACGTTGAAAACGATCAGATTATTCTCAAATTTTGTAAATAAAAATCAAATGGATAGTCTATTCAATTTCTATAGAAGTGACGTCATGCAGGTAAATTAATGACGTCAGACATGTAATTATTGAGGTTCTCTGAGGGCAATTAAGCCGTTCGACATTAAGTAAGCGAAATAATAGAAAAATCGATGTTTTCTTATTAATTTTGTCTGAAAAAGTCTTTACAGTATAATAAAACAATTATTTGGTTCCTTGAAAGGGTATGTGAGGATATATTGCCGGTCTGGGTGTCATATTATCCCTCGCCTGCGGCTCGATTAATATGACACCCAGACCGGCAATATATCCTCACATACCCTGTCAAGAAACCAAATAACTATATAATATTATTGGACAAAACTAATTTATTGTCAAATATTTATCAGTTTCTAATTTCGACAAATAAATTAAAAAAAGCACAGACCATAAATTATGCTTGAACTTCAATATAAATAGGTAATTTGTTGAAATTAATATTTCAGGATAACAGCTTCACATGGAATGCTGTGAGGAGACCAGTTTGACATTCAGTCTATGACTGTCTTACGGAGCATACAGCCTTTATATTGCCACTAATTCCTGCAATGGAACATGCAGCTTTTGTAACGGACAAGAATAAAAAAAATCACAAATGTCAATACAAATAGTGGGTGCGAAAATGAGACAATTTATATAAAATAAAACAAAACGTTAGAATGTGCACCACATTGAAAAAGCATCAGTTGACAAAAAAGCATCAGTGTAATTGTGTGCTTGCTGTAATTTGCTGAATAATAAAACTATTGAAAAAAACTATAGTGTCACTTGTTGTATTATTATAAATCATGTGACCCAATTCTGTTTGTTGATTTCAAGTTTGAATATTCAAAGACAATGACAAGCTTAGCTACTGTTTGTGTCGCCCTTTCGAAGAAATGGCGATTCATAGGGATCGCTTTGTCCGTCCGTCCTTCGGTCCATCCGTCCGTCACGAAAACCTAACGTTGGCTATAACTTTGCCATGTCGTAATATTTCTTCTTGAAACTTTTAAATTATATTGCTTATGACCACAGGCTCATGATGATGCCAAATTCTTTAGGTCAAGGTCACATTTGATGGAATTATGCCCCTTTTTGTACTTTGATTTTGACATGAAAACTTAACGTTGACTATAACTTTGCCATTCCTCAGTATTTCTTCATGAAACTTTCAAATTATATTACTTAAGACAACACGCTCATGATGATGCCAAATTCTTAAGGTAAAGGTCACATTTGGTTGAGTTATGACACTTTTTGAACTTGCATTATTTCCAACATTGTACCAGAGGGTGACACAAGAGTTCATCTGAAAACCCATCTAGTTCTGTCATATGTGTCACCGTATCTCAACTCAGAATTTTAGGTGCTGTCTATTGATACTGTGCTTGCAAACAACTGCTCACATTATCTTCCAAAACTTTACAAAAGTATTCACCCCATTAAGGTAATATTTCATTTGTCATTGAACTCTCATTGATAAAATGAAAAATTAAAAAGTCTGTCTAAATGCAAAATGCAAGGACGAAAGGAGAAAAACCTTTAAATAAGTGTAGTGTCTGAGGACTGTGACCAGCTTTGTTTCACTGTTGACCATATGACCTATGTAGTATGATATCCTTCATTTAATTTTGATTGGTCAGTTCCGAGAAGGGGCATTGTCTTATTTCATATTATCGTCTACAAGTCCAATCATATTCTAATTATATCTTTAGACATATTGTCCTTCCACCAGGTTTGCTTTCCATGTCACTGCGTCTGCAAACTTGATAACAGTATTTGCCTTGACTTGTTAATTGGACCTTAATTGTTTTGGGGTCGAAGATCTATGTCTCAGAGGTCATAAAGTAAATTGGTCTCCGTTCTTGAGACGAAAGTTTGTTTCTGGTCCAACTTAATCAAACACAAACTCTTTGCCAAAGATCCATCGCTTTTCAATTGTGTTTTGATGGCCGACCCATCAGTACCTCCAGTCCTTCGATTATTTACTGTGACTGTCATTTAATTAAATATAAACAACGTTGTATATCGCATCTACTATTCTTAAGTATACTTCTTTGAGTTGTATGGAATAGATCTAATGACTTTTATTCTTATTCTTTGGGTATACAAAGAAGTAGGCAGTCAATTATCTGAACACATTTTTGCAAGCTTTGGTGGATTTTTTTCTCGATTATAAGCACATTAGATTAGGATTGGATAATCATTCTATGATTGCATCAAATAATAAAGCTCGAAGATGTTATCGCATGTTTACTGAGTGATTTTGCAATTATCTCAAATTTGATTTATGGCTTTGAAATTCTGATAATCGGATAAGGTTCATACTTATTTCATCTGAAGAAACATAATTTTGCAGATTTGCTTATACTATTAAATACTAAAATTGCACTACAAGAAACTACATTTAAGAAAATGCGCTGGTGAGCTTAAATGTGTTTACGTCATTTTTATTCCATACAAAATGAAGCGAGTTTCACTATCGCTGGAAGGATCTGTTAAGTTAGTATCTCCGAGTCGTTCCTTCTTATCCTTACATTTCTAAGGTGACAAAACTGTTTCTTTAACGTTGTGCAATATTTTAATTTCTAAAGAACTCAACTGTTCTCAACATTTATTTTATAAAGAAGCTTAATCGAGGAACAGAAATAAACACGAGCTGTATGCATGGATGTTTGATTTTCAAGAGATCGACTTACCTGTCTTTAATTCACAATAATCTAATTAGGATTGTTAGATAAAAGTTATAGTTAAAAAAAAGGAATTAAATATTTTAATAATTAGGACATGACTTTTTCTAAAAAAATTCCTCAAACCCAAATACAGAAATACACTCAAATACCTTTAGTTATAATTGTCACGAAGCAATTGTTGCATTTGAACTAGTTATAATAGTATTCTTTCCCTTTCATGTGTAAGGTGCTATGGCAGTGGTCATTGTGCTGTCATTCATAAAAAAGAATTGCCAACTTATCTCTGCCGAGAGATCAAAATCTCTCAACGGTAAAATACAGATCAATGAAACTTTGCACACATCAATATTATTTATGTATGTTTATTTTACATACGCTTAGAAAAGATAGAACAGTTAGAACAGTAAAGAAAAAAAGTAAGACAAATCGAAGCAACACTAAACATCAATTTAAATGCCTTCATGAGTAATGAGTTACTGACAACAACATCTAAGGTCGTTAGGTAACAAATGTAAACAATGTGTTTTTTACCTTAAATTTCCTGGTCGCGAAAATAAAAATGTTGATTTCTTTCTTCATAATATTGAAAGTTTCTTTCAAGGACCTTAGATATTGTTGTCAATGTCATTTTACTAATATGGGGATTTGAATTGTTTTGTGTTGTTTCGTTTCTGTGATTCATTGCAAATAGAATTTTTGTAGGTCTACTATTTTTCTTTACTATTCTTACTTTTTTAAACGCATGTAAAATAAACATACACTTATAGCATTGATTTGTGCACACTTGAATGAAACTTCTTTTGCTGTTTGAGAGATTTTCAAATTTTTTATGTTTTGTCTATTACATAGGAATGACGAAAGGAGCATTTCCTTAAATCACATGTAGTTTGAACGTAGGTTGCATTGATGTAAAAAATAATGATTTATGTTATTGTGTATTTGAAATCAAAGAATGTGTTCCACGTCATTCGATACAATTCGTTTTACGTTGTAATTTTTAAACAACGGGAATAAAACAAATAAAAAGCATTTTAAAATATATATCCTAGGACTTCAGCCGCATTTCGCAGTGATTTTGCATCATAAAATGTATATTTTCACGGCTAAAATGGCAATTAAACTCAATTACGTAGATAACGTAGACGTCTACAGGACATATTGTACTTTTTACGTGCATTAATTAAGGACTTTTAGCTATTTCCTAAACTCTTGATTGCATATATTCGGTTCATGTTATTGAAGAAAACATTTGCTGTCGTAAACAATCAGTTCAAATTATTGGACGACCAAGATAAGTTGGCGATGTTTACAATTATTAAAAGAATATGAACGGAATGTAAACACTTGTAAATGCATATTTACGCATTAGAAGTACTTTTTTGCCATCTCCGTATCGCCTAAATTTTATTCGGCTGGGGTTCTATTCACATTGGCTCGGGATTTTCACATACATTTTTTATTCATTTTTAAGTTTCATTGAAATTATGTGTACGCATTGTATATTTTTTGCTTGGTTGTCTTTCATTGTCTTGGAGGGTGCTTCCTCCTCGCAATCAGAACCATTTTTACTATTTCCGCATCTTGAAATCTCGTGTAGATATAACTTCTTTCTGTAATTTATTTCCATATTTAATCCAGGAATACTTGAACACGACGTTTTCGTGTTTTTTTTTCGAGGATCTTTTGGAAATAATTATTGAGCAAAAATGTTAAAGTAAAAAGAAAAATCATGTTTCGAACTTACAACCTAACACCATTGCTATTTCAACGTATTATTATTGACTGCACATTAGACCACTCGGCTAATCGGACATTTAAGAGTAGTGATAGCGTTACGCTTTATATTTGACAAAGATTGAAATTTTAGTTATTTGTTTACACGTTACGCAAATTAAAACATTGCCAACTTATCTCTCCCGAATAATAATTCACCCAGAAGAAAATATTACTGTAGCAAACGGGGTAGTTTGTTTGGAATACATTTATTCAAAGCGTGACAAATTGATAATGTTTTGAGAATGATTATAAGAGGGTTGTTCAAAAATCAATAGGACTGCGGCTCTACTGTTCACATCTTTTAATTTACTAACACGATTTTGCAAGCAACAAATACCTGAACCTGTCCTCTACATACAGTGAAAAAGTCAATACAAAATTTTAACAAATAACAAAGCTGTGAAAATTGCAAATAATAATGGGTACACAACCATTACAGCAAATGACGTTCATGACGTCGCAAAATAAATACGAAATGTCACCAGCTTCATTCTTTCTTAAGGCGCTTTCCCATAACCAATTCTTGTCTGCGGTGAAAGAGAGTGGCCACATTTTCCCTCCACTCTCAGCGGAAAGATCTGGTAGTCGGCAGTTCTTCGGTCTTTATTGTGATCGTTGATTAATCTCTGCACCAACGGGTATGGACTTATAATGTAAATATGTGAATAAATCTAGTGTTTCGTTGTTATGTCAAACACCATAATCTGATCTAAAAATGATATGAACATGTACATTGAAATATAAAATAGTCTTTAATCGAAAAATATTATATTCTACCGAACACATGCTAGCATTTATGGAAAAAAATCGCGGAAAATATCTCTAAATAATTACTGTGTATCCTAATGTCATTAACTTTTTGAAATACTCATACATCTAGGAATTTCAAAATACAATAAAATAGTATAAAAATCTCTCTCATATTCAATCCTTTGTTCAGAATTGAATTAATTGACCCGATGCTAAACGAAAATACCGGACAGCTCGCGAACTGTATACCGTCAATCCTTCCGTAGCTCTTCTGCAACTGAAGTCACTAACGTTTCGTCAATTTCCAGCTTTCTCATTGCCCTTTCCTGTCTGTGATCTTGTCTTCGCCATCTTTGAATCGCTTGTGTCGGCTGAAAAGGATTGTCCTTTATTAATCTAGCATTCTCATATGTAAGTGAACGAAGATCGCCTATATATTGACAAAATTTAACGATCGCGCGATTTTTTTGTCTTTCAACGGACGTCAAAATTCTATATTTAACGACGTAAAATTTGGACAATACGCCACCTGAATTTAATAAAACAAGTTGGCAGAATATCAGCAAACACAGCCGTCGAATTATGAACAAGAAAAAGTAAAACAGTAACTTACTGTTTTACAGACGGTCTATTATTCAGAGACAACTGAACAATCTCTCACAGAATTGTATTGCAATGTCTAGCCTATTTGTTGATTTGTTTTAATGATATTTTGAAAGAAAGCAATCCAACCTGCATTCTGATTTCAAACCTTGCCTATCTGTATCACACTTGTCCTTACAAATTTTCATAATTTTCCCTTTTTGATAGTGTTCTCACCACATATTATTTGCCTATAAAGTATGATACATGTATGTTTTGTTGATTTTGAAGAACAATTCAATATTCTATGATTTTTTTCATTTTTAACCACTACTATGGGTTTCAATTACCATACCCTTCTTCTCCAATCTTTATGTAATATTTAGTGTTTACAAAATATATAATTTAAGAACAACAGTCAACAGTATCAATTTATTTTACCACAGAATTGATGAAAGTGATATTATGTCTTGAAGACATTCAGGCTTCCTCTAGTTCGGGCAAACTTAACTTTGGAACCTTTTTTTAAATGATAGGGTAATCTTTTTAAATTAAGACTTCTTTTCTGGAATTTCATACTGAATAGCTCATGATTTGACAAAAACATGAAAGTATGTTTCATTCTGTTAAATAATTCTTTATTCACAGAAAGTTTCATAAATTTATGTAAAATATCCAATACACTATATTTTGTGAATTTCCAGAAAAATATTTAATCATAAAAATAACAAATGCTGAATTACATTCAAAGAATGCGTTTTATTTATTGAACACACTCCAAGCATCACATCCCGATCACAAATCACAATGCAGTTGGTACTCATAGCGAATAATAGCAACACAATTAACCTTTGTATCAATTTTGCATTTTCAAAGGGAGGTAATGTGAAAAATGGAACGCCTGGAAGTTATCAGCTGCTTATAATTCAATTCATTTTACTTCATAACCTTGCTTATTTCAATGTGGTTAATAATAATAACTTAAATGCAGCTAAAATCTGATTGCGTTTGTAATATTGACAGAAATCTAAACACTCTTGAGGTGAAAAATGCATTATAAAAACACAACATGACAACACATGTACATCCTGCATTCTTGAATGTTGCATCATGTTAAGAGACTCAGAGATCAGTAGGGCAAGCGATTTGCACAATTGACAATAACTAGGTTTACCACCCGATGACCATAGTTATTGGTGAAAACCCTAGATATAGGCTGATAACCAGATGTCGGACCAGTTACCTTGGATATTGGCGAAAACTTACCGACTAAAAACCATAGTTCTTGGAGTTAACCGTGGTTAACGAACAATAATTATCTAGGGTTTTCACTAGTAATTATGGATATCAGATCTAATGTGCACTTGGCACAAAACTCTAGATATAAATCAATGGTGAACAAATGCATTATAAAAACACTACAATGATGAGTGCATTCTTTAATGTTGCATCATTTTAAGAGACTCAGAAATCACTGACATCATCGTCACTATGGCAAGCGGTCTGCACAATTGATCCGATATCCATGGTCAGAAACCCATAACTATAGATATTGATCCGATAACCATAGCTATTGACAATAACCAGGGTTACTGTCTAAAAACCATAGTTATTGGTGAATATCCTAGATATCGGCCGATAACCATAGTAATTAACAATAACTGTGGATATCGATGTAAACTATAGTTACCGACCAAAAACCATTGTTCTCGGCGTTAACTGTGGTTACAGTGATTTCAATTAATTCAGATTCTTGCTTTTTGAGGCAAGCATATTTGAATTTTTTCAACTTTTGACCCCACCTAATTCAGAAAACAATATATGACTTAATTTCAGATTTAATTTCGCGCATTTAAAAAAGCAAAAAATATGCGAATTTTTTACCCGGGCATAATATGATGATACCACAGTTATAGAATACCACGGTAATGTTTATTTTATATATATATTTAGATGAAATACCATAATTATTTTCCGCTATTTTGCGGCAACATGAAGGTGATGTTAACGCGCCATTTTAACGACGACACGTCATTTCCGTTGTTTACATGTTATTTTCTGGTGCAGTATTAAACCGTTGGAATGACAAAAACGGTTCGAACGACGACTAGAGAGTGCTGGATGAGCGGTTGGATGGATATGTATTCAAGTTTGTCATTTAATCTTTGCATTCTTATCAGTTTTTGAATTATGGAGATGTTTAGGGAATAAACACTAACTGCCGACCTTAAAACCAATTTCCGTTTATTACGACCCGCTAAAATTGATTTATGATTATTTCGCTTATTCAGTCAGATGTGTCGTGTTAGAAGTGAAAAATATATGCCCCTCGTGATATATCCTTACACATCTGAACTCCGCCCTGTGAATTATCCTGCGATAATTCACCGGAAGCTATTGATTATTTCTTAAATATCTAGGGATTTCACTAATAACTATGCATAACTGATCTATTGTGCAATTGGCACAAAACTATAGATATAAACCCTTGGCTGTTGTCTTGCCATTGTTACTGTTTGACACGCCGTTTGCCCAAATAATCAAATATCTATTGTTATCCACCAATAATTATGGATATTGGTCAGATAACCATAGTTATTGATGATAAATAGGGTTACCAGCCAGTAACCATAGTTATTGGTGAAAGCCCAAGTTCTTGGTCAATTATCATAGATTTCATTCATATCTATTGCACAATAATTCTGATATGGTTATTGGTGAAAACCCTAGATATTGCCCGTTTACCATGGTTAAGGCTGAAAACTATGGTTTTCGGCAGGTAACTATAGTTTTCGCCAATATCCATAGTTATTGGTCCGATTACCATAGTCATTGATTAAAACTATTGTTATCATCAGGTATCACCAATAACCATAGATGGGTCAATAACTATGGATTAATTCCGCTTGCTATAGATCAGTCCACACAAAAACTTGTACAAATACATATCAAAACTTTCAATAACATTACACATACATGTATTATGAAAGATGTTTTGAGACCATACTACAAAAGTTACTACCGGGTATAAAGTTACATGCACTACTGAGTTTCAAAGCCACTTGTTGAAGTTGTTCGAAAAAAAAACACATCTTATCACAAAACACAAAATATATTACATTTATTAAGACAAATACTTCTTGGGCAAAATGCATCATAAAACATTTGTGAATACATCAGGAATTAATTTTATTTCTTGATGTATTCAAGATTGTTTTATGTCCTTGGACACTGATGCCCCCACTGCAGCAACATAATTTTTAATAACAAAGGGTTATAACTCTAGTAAAAATGGTCATAGGAAAAAATCCTTTCTTTACTATCATCTACACATGATCCTGCTTGATCATCTGTGCAAGTTTGAAAGAAATCCGCCTTATTGTTAAGGAGGAGTTGATGCCACAAGATTTGGGGACATACACCATTACGGGGGCATGCAACTCTACCAGTATGCCTCCCACTTTGTGGGGGCATAACAATTTTAAATGCAGAATCCTTAAATACATAACAAACTTATACTATCAATGTATGTGATGTAGGCCACTATTTATTCCAGTGAGTTATAGAATTTCTCTGTGAAATAAATGTAAGAGACCATTTCTTTACCAAATTAGCCAACAATGAAAAAATCTTCCTACCTTTGGATTATGAATATGAGCCAGTCTCACTTCATATGTGTTGACCAATATGGACTTTGTCTAATGGTAAGCTTCAAATAGCTGTGACTTCACTTGCAGAAGAGGTTGCTTCTTCATCTTAATTTGTAGGCCAGACAACAAAGATGCACTTGCTATCTTATATGTTCCTATATGTACAGCGACACTGTCCATATAAAAACGTAAAAAACAGCTCTTTTTCAACACTTTTCTGGATCTGAGTGTATTTTCAGCAGTGATTCTCAATTAGCCATGCTTTATTTCCATGCTTCAATATAATCTTGTTCTACAATAAGATGTTCACTTAATCAATCCTTCCAAACTGAATACATGTATCAGTCATTCATTCAATAGCTTCTTAAATCCACATTTTACCCACCGAGTATATTAGTTGTTTCAAGTTGTGTAAACATCCGGTATACATTTCACACTTTTCCAAAGATAACAATTTAACACAACGAATCAATGGAACGAAAAGATAGCATGTCACTAACATGGACAACTGTGTTTTTCTCAGCAGTAATAAATGCCGATCGAATATTAAAAACCTAACTTTTGATAGATCGCAACAAGGTCAGCAGTCGCTAACAATGTTCACTCTTTTTTTTACAACTCGCTGCAAGTCAGCTGACCTACTTTACTGTATTCCACTTTAGGGGGCATGCAAATTCATTTTTGTTTCATTCCTCGTAATGATAAAATTGTTCAACAGAAATCTATATGCATCTTCTTTTAAATTATAAAGTTTAACAATGCAAAGTCTTCGATTCCTGCAATAAAGTTGTTTATTTAGTTCTTAATCGCGAAGTCCACGACAGTCGAATTACTATTACTGCGCATGCGCGACCGGATCTCTGGACACAATACAATAAGACTAACAATATATATCCAATACTAAGTAGCATTAATATATTCCCACTACCTTATACCGTCTTGAAAACACTAGACGTTAATCTAACCTTCAATAACATTTTACGCACTGCGCCGGGTGCGCGTTACCATGGTTATTAAATAACATCGGAAACTTGGGTTTAGCAAATTTATGTAATAAAAACATGCTCAACTTGTAGACAACATTTCACGGGTGCCGTACATATGAAAATATTTAAGATTTAATGAAATATGAAAAAGCAAGACACGCAGTCCTATTTAATTTTAAAAAAAAATTATTTTTTAAACAAATTTATGCAGAGACATACTCAGAATCAGAATCAGATAACCGGATAATTTTAACATTAAGAGTTAATGAATTACTCAAAAATGTTAAATGCAGACTCAAGACATTAATGAACGTTTTAGACTGTACACTTTCAACAAACGCAAATTTTAGTAAAGGATCTTCTCTAATTCTTCTAATGTTAAGATGAATTGTTTCAAAATAGACTTGGATACCGTTAAATCACCTCTAGGATATAATTCCAGATTTTTAATTTTGCCTTATTTGAGGGTAAAATGCAATGCACTCTTTGCATTTTCTCTTTAAAAGGAATTTAATCGTTCTCCAAGGATTTTTTCCGATTTACTTTCTGTCTTAAAGACATTAGAGTAATATTATATGAGGTTTATACTAGTAACTACAAAATGTGAATTTTAACTGCTGCACGCTTTTTAATTTCAGTTTCATGTCATGCAATAGTTTTAATGTGAAACCTATTTAGAATTAGAAATAAAACACGTGTTATATAGGCACATTCCTTTTAAAACAAATAGAAGATTAGGCAGTCATTTTGTTGACTTGCTATATACTAGATCTAATCACTTTTTTCAATTTTTAAAAATGCTGATAGTTCAAAATGGTGAAATATACATATCAGGAATGGTCTCATCCAGAAGACACACCCTTCAAATGAAACAATCACACGACAAATACAAGTTATTTAGTCATTTGAAAGTTCTCATTGGATAAGCTCCAGGCTTGGATCCCCTAAATTTGGATAACTCAAAATAACGTTTCTTTAACTTTCCGTAATTATTGTTTTGATTGTGACTTACTAGTAAGTATGATGCAGTGTATAATAAAGGCACAATTATATACGTTTTTTAGAAGAAGATCGAGTACCGGTGTGTAACTATCACTCGCGTAATGTTCTATTTATTGCGTTATAAATGGTTTACTTTTCTTTTTTGTACGTTTAATGTGACTTGCTTGTAGATTGCTTGTAGATTGTGTTGTTGCGTCTGCTTAAATGATCACACTTCATGTGTGTTGCTATGCTAAATAATATCGTCTGTCTTGATGTGTTTTCAAGACACCAATACTTAAAAATAAAAAAAGCTATCGTTCATAACGAAATTATTAATTAAGTTAGTCTAAAGAGCGCCGTTAATTTATTATAAATTTATTGAACTATTGCGCTTCATCGATTATGTCAGTGTATGGCTGGCTTTACATATGGTGTTTTCAGTTAACAAGCTAATTGTTATTCTTGTACTATTTCTGTTTCTTTTCATTCTTAGAGATACCATTTTACCATTTGGCATGAAGGATATCAAGACTACATGTCGCCATCCGTGCGCAATGTAAAGTCAACATATTTAGTATAAAAGTGTGTTTTAAACTCATAAATGCGCAGTCGAATAAGATGCCCTTATCTAAGACACTTTCCTCCCCTTGACAATACTTGAAATCGAGACTACATGCATTATCGTACAATCCAAGCAAACATTCACCTTTATCAAATAAACAAGAATTGTTGCCACTATTAAATGGACTTGACTATATTTTCACCCAAACAACTTAAAAACATATTAATTTATTGCCTGAGTTTATTTCGTTTTATTTCACTTTTCTCATTCGATTGCACGAAGATTATGTTAACGTCAATTATGTAACGACATTCCAGATCTCAACGGGGCATTCTTGTTAAAATATCGGTTCATCTTCCAGACTGATTATATGGCAAGATGTTAGATAAGTCATTTCTCTGTTTGAACTACAAGACTACGAGTTCGATGGCCTTGTCAAGGCAATCCTCTTATCGTATTACTGTCAAAATAGTTTAATTGGTCTTTTACCTATTGAGGAATTATGACAAAATAACATTGCCATATCAATTTAATCAACGTATTCAAATTTACTTTTCTCACCAACTGAATAACATTCGTTTTTATGTTATCAAAGATTGTCACTGACAATCCTTTGTTGTGATTGTTTTCGTTACAACAACAAACTACCACTGTTCATTGTATAGAGTCTGTCGATATAAGTTATATTTCTGAAATTATCAATTTTCACTAGATTATGTGATCCGTTTGTGTTTCTTTGCATCGTAATTAAGACATAAACTATCTATAATTCCACTCGCTGAGTACAGGTCATGAAATTTCAATGCGGAAAATATTATTTTTAGTGTTGCAAAACTAAATTTTATAATAAAGTTATTTTTATCATCTTATTTATAATTTCTATTATGATTAATGATGCCAGATCTAAATTTGATAAAAGATATTCAGAAATAATTCCTCTAAAAAAATACATATCCAATTTAATCCGACTCATTTTGCAATTTTTTCGAAGATTGACATCACTTCAATAATCTCTATGATTAATAAATATCTCGATTAGACAATTTCATCGAAGTAAATTAGCTTCATACAAAGGAACTTCAGCTAAATAAGGCAATAACGAAAATGGTTGTTTCTGTAAGTAAGTCTAGAACCTGCGAGGTCGATAGGGTTTACTATGGTACACCAACCTCACACTTGCACCACGGGTCCCTAAAGAACAAAAAAGTACAGTTTGCCTTGGCGAATTAATTCCAACCCACCACACACTCGCCAATGTTACAGACAAAAGCATACAATCACATCAACAAAAGAAATATGACAGGTAACCGAAGCAGTCTTCTAGACTTTATTTAGGAAAAGGGCTTACCAATTTATAATACAATTTAGTCTGGCTGGCCCTTTTTGAATAAATAACCTAAGCCTTTATTTTTTTAATATGCTTAGTCTTGCCGACTAAAGTGGGGAGAGGACTGCATTATCGGTAATTTTATCCAAAGCTGAAATAATGCCTTAGATCTACACGAAAGCTGCATTATATTATCCATTCCCAACGGATATGCCTTCGAGAAATGAAACGTAATAAGTTTAAAACATTAATAACCAGATTTTAATTATTCGTTTCAGAAGTTCCTGCTAGCGCATAACATTCGCAGTTGGAAATCGTACAATATTAAACAGCAGCGACGGGAAAACTTTTTAAAATGCAAAATCAATATAATTGCAACGGACAATGCAGAATTCTAAACTACAATGATAGAGATTAACGATTGTCATTGTTTATACACAGTCGCTGATATTAAACAATCTAAGAATTTTTAAATGAATACGTTTGTTAGTCGACTTACATCTATTTCAATGTGTCTTAAACAGCGTTAATGAACGCCATTCTCTAAATTTCATAATGTGAAAATCGTTAGTGTTAATAACTTTATTAAGCCAACAAAATACAAATTTTTAGGAATTTTATGAGCCCCGAACAATGAAAACAAACTAACGCGATGTAGAAAATATCAGCATTTATCATTTATTTTTATATCTGTAACGAGAAAGAAGATTAAGAGATGAATTAGATGAATGCCAGGAGCCATGTATTCAAATCGTCAAATAAATTCAGATACACTGATGGCGTTAATTGGAAATCTGTCCTGTCTATAAATTATTCGTTTCGTTGATCAATGTGAGGTTTCAAGTTCCTTTGCAAGATGAAATGCAATGACTGTTTCAGACTTCGAGTTTCGTCCCAATTATTTTTGGTTTTGGTATTGGCAAAGTTGTTTTTACTCGATACAAAACCGGTATATGCTTATCTTATTTAAAATTTTCTATTTTTGATGATCATGACTAACATTGTCCCTCTTGAATTTAGAAAAACATTTCTGCTTGTGCGTTTATAATAACATATAAAGCACATTAAAACATTAAAAAAAATAAGAATCCAAGAATTTACATATCGTGAATTTGCTAAACAGACGGATTATCGTTTGTATGTCTTTGTCATCAACAGATTCCGGCTTTTAACTATAACATTATATTCATATCGTTTTTTTGATTGCAATAAACAAAGTCATGCACAGAACAATGGTGGTCGAATTATCAATAATCATCCAATACAGAATTCAATAAAGTTGTCCATTGTCCAAATCGAATGTTTTGTCAAGTTATTCTTAAATTGAACATCAACGAGGTGTGAGTGAACGTCTGCACTTTATATGTTTATGTTTTGTTTATGTATATTGTATGGAGATTCTATTTTAGTTCGTAATGATTGACAAAACAAGATTCAAGGGCATATTTTATTGCTTCTAATGAATCACGCCCGAAAAAGTATTTTGATGGAATGATTTTTCTAGGTCTTCTAAGGTTTCTGTAAGGCAACAAGAATTAACTGGTTTAAATATGTTAAGTTTCTAATGTTTTATTTCAGCATTTGTGTTCAAAAGCAACAGTTATCATAAGCAATTTAATCTGAGTCCTTTTGTCGTCACAGCAACGCATTAAATGTAGATTTTTAATACTTACGCAGGGTCGAGTAGTAGTTTAACGAGTTTTAGTATCAGCACTTCGTTTCTTCAGGAACCTAAGATTATTCTTGGCAATAGGGAATCGCTACGATTCAGTCAAACTTTACTAGTATATTTTAGACATGTTTCATTTAAAACGAGATGAAGAACATGTATCGTAGGTTGTCTTACTGTATGAATGTTTGATTTGGAAAATGACTTGCTTTGTATCAAATTGATCTTTTTTTTTACTCGAGCTAATCTTAGCCAAATTATTTGTTGGAGTTCCAAGTAATTTGTCATTGTTAAAAGTGTCGGCACGCCTGGAATGGCAATTTAACTTAATTACGTAAACATTGAAGGTGTCTGCAGGACAACTTATTACAGTACACGCACATGATTTGTCAGTGTAAATTGTCGCATTAAGAAGCTTTATAGATGTATGGTCTTTTCTAAATTTTCTAACTGGCATTGATCTGAAAAAAAGTGGGAAAATCGTAAAATATTTTCGAATCTGCCTCAAGAAAACGCGATAATTATACTTGCGCAGACAATCAGAAAATAGTCACTTCGAATTAAATTTGTTTTACAGAAGCAAATTTAAACAACTTTGATGACATATTTTCTGCATTATGAAATGTATTACATTCTAACTGAATGATTGATAATACAAAGCATGTAAATGTTTCTTGTAATGGAAAGGATTTTATTACATGTAATTTCATAGTTTGATATACAGATATTAGCGTGAACATAGGTATCGACTTTATATTCGACAGGACTTGATAATTATGTTACTGAATATCGCTGGTGCAGACTAGCAGCTCCGGGTATAAAGGCACGTGATGACAAATGTAACAATATCTTTTTTGATATCTTTATCTCTTGGAAAGGGGTTTATTTTATTTGTACTATATTTTACAGTTAGTTAGTTATGATGGTCAATACTCTTTCAACATTTGTTGTTGGTCAGAGACAAGTTATATTTTTAAAATACATGTATTTTGTTTTACTCTACAGTTATACAACGTGTCATCCGCTCTTTTTTGTTACGATAAAGATTATTTCCATGAGTGTCCTAGTTAAACAAACAACAGATTCGTTGTATAAAATACCCCGAACGTCTAAGACAATTTCATGTTTAAGTTCGCCGATGGTCATAGAATGGTTTTAATCTAAAAATACCGCATTGAATGTTCACCGTCAAATGCACGTTATCGTTTGGGAAGAAGTAACATTTGTACTGTTTACTTGTATAAATACTGTTTACTGTGCACTGTTCAATACTGTGTACTGTTTACTTGTATAAATATGGAGTAGAGCTCAAACCGGGCTAGGCGGCGTGGACAGTGTGATATGCATGTACATTACTTTCACGAACACATTCAAGCAAACCGAGCCTGTGCCCAAGTTCATAAAACTAAATCTGGAGATCAGTCTCAAATCTCAAGCATCTGATTGACTGAAATGGCGACCAGTCAAGATAGTTTCTTCTTATTAGAGCGCATATGAAAGAAATCGTGACAGAATATGCAACTTTATTAGAGAATAAAAGCGTCTTCTGATACCTAGGTTTGCATATTATATGACCCAACAGTAGAGATCGTGATATCGAGGGTAATTTAAGTTTGTTTATGCAAGTTGAATGAATCAAATCAAATATCATTTCTTAATGATATGAAAAATCACAGTTAAGTTGTTAAATATTTCGTTGACTTTTACGAATACGCACTTTGCAGTGGCGTACTATAAGGACCTGTAGGCCCGGGCCTACAAGTTGGACAAAAAAAGACATTTTCAAAAGTAAAAAAAAACCAATAAAAATACAGGAGGGAATGAAAGCGGGTTCAAGCCATTTGGTCGAATCAAGTGTGTCTTTGGCGTTGATTAGCCTTCTGGGGAAAACAACTTTTTTTATTTTGATATTTTTCCTTAAAATCCTTTGGAACGCACAGTTTGCTTTTTTAATCTCCACTTGTTTCCGGCACCTGGAGGGCATCGCTCACCAGATCACCTTACCGAGGGGCAACCGCACCTTGGAACCCATTGTATGGCCCTACAAGTTGAAAAAAAGCTGGGTACGCCCGTGCAGAGTCTGTATACATAGTTTTATGGGGTACATAGTTGGCCCGTCTGCAGTCACTCGTTATGCTTACATGTACCTCTTTTTAAGCACGACGTGTCAGAGGTTTAACAGAATATGAAAGTTTATAAAGAAATCTTGTTACAGAACTGCTAAAAAGCTCGATAAGTTTCCTATAAACCCATGCTCTCTTTAAATAAAAAAAGAATACATTTTGACATAAACCGATCTATGTCCGTATACCAGCGGCTTCTTTTATCAACTTTAAATTAAGAGAATTAGATAGAGAAGACGTATTTGTTTATAATTGCCTTGCGAGGCACTTATTTGTAGGAAGTCCATGATTCCGTATTACTTTGGTGAGAAAATGTGACTGCCTATATTTGATCATAGATTTTATTGAGGTGCCTGTGCCAATCCTATTAAATAGGAAAGATTACGAAATGAACGGAAATTAATTGGATCTCGGTATATTTATTATCGTATGCGCAAATTATTCTTGAATAATTTTCATCGGATATGAGATCAAATAATAGAACTGCCTAATATTATTACACTTGAAAAGCTCTTACTCCCACTACCATGTTGACAGTAATACTTTCAACAGTATGTAGATACATTCTGATGAAAACTACTTGTTACTTGCTACTTACTGCAGTCAATACAAACCTTTTTAATTTCCAGTATGGTCTCTAAGCTTTACAGTGCTGTAACTCGCAAAGTATGAAACATTTTGCCAGTAATTGGTATAGTTCTTCTTTCATCATGTTTCCAGTAACATTGATTTAGAGTAAATATAAATTGTATTATCATTTTACTTTTTTTCCATAAATATAAACATATAACTATTGTTCTAACTACAACGATCATATTATTTTAATTTATCAGCCATGTTGAATTTTAAAAACCAATCCGCACACACATATTAAACGTGTAAGGTAAAATATATTGCCTTGTTAAGCGAGACCAGAGCACCTAGAGTTAAATCAGCAAGAACACCGTGGCAGGAGTGAAAAACTAAACTGATTTTCTACGTCCGTTTATCAAGATTTGCCTAAAACCTTTGTTTTTTATTAAATTATATTGAACGGTGTGCTTTGAGAGTGTTTTAGAGTGTTTATATACTAAAAAGTTTAAACGTAGTAATTAAATCCTAACTGGGATAAACATAACGAAAACACATAGTCAATTGTTTTTCACTCTATATTCTCAACTTTTCGGCATAAAGCTTCTTGTAAGAGATACAGAATTAAATTATTCTACACTTACATCTTTCTCGTTTTCTTTCGAAGTTGTGGTTATAAAACGAGAAAGATTAAAAAAGTAAAATATGCATATCAGGAATGGCCACATCCAGCAGACACAGCCTCCCCACACAGCCAAAAGAGGAAAATAGAACATGGTTTTACAATAATCAGTTTCAAAATGGACGCCACAAACAATTAACGAAAGTGAGATTCCGAGGGGGTACCGCCTTGGAACGGTCAGTGGCAAAATAATTTGCCACTGGGGGTTTAAAGGCCAGAGTTCAGGTATAAAAGGGAGAAGCTCTGCAAAATGGCCACTTGTACTGAACTCTCTGTGGTGTCCGCTAGCAGAACACATCAAGAGAAAAACAAGAATATCTCATGAAATAACTAATATTTTTATCTATAATTTGGCATACATATTCTCCATAAAGATTTCTTACTATGTTGTAAATTTGAAAGAAGTCTGACATCTAGAAATGTTATTTCAAGAAAATTATTTTCAAAATAACAGATAAATTCAAATTTCCCCCACAGGTGTGATTGACAGCTCAAGAAAGGTCATGAACTCTGAGAATGGCAAGCTTGACACATGGCGGGAAAAATCTTCACAAATGTTTATCAGCTGTTTACATTATGGTGAAAGCATCAAAATGCTCACCGTCTGATAAATACTATGAGATAAATCACTCCCACAAATCCCCCATGTAAGGAGACCCTATAGGGTTAGGAAACCATTGTCTGACAAGTTCCAAAACACATTTTGGCATAATATCCCGACGATGCCATTCATAATGTTTAAATCGTCTATCTCTTTGTAGAGCTACAGCTTTTTCTCTCAAATAACGTGGATCGTGCCATGCATTGCGATGGTAATCATTGTCCAAAACCGTTTGTATTTCCCTTTCCTCAAACCACTGTTTCTCGTATGGGGAAGACAGTTTTCAGATTCTCACCATAACTGTTCATTTGGTTGGCTGGTAATGCATGGCCTGCATAAACAATAGCGACATTCATCCTGTAAGGCATCTTGTTGGATTCTAAATTCTTCAAAACTTGTCTCATTTTGCACAGCATTTTCTTGGTCGCTTGATGTCTGGGTTGAAGCATCATTCTTTGGAACTGTCCTAGATACTTCTCTTTATTCCCAGTTATTATGATTGAATAAATGATAAATGGTCTCTAATTGCTCTGGTAACACATCCAAAGTAACATGGATATTTCCTTCATCCATTGGTAAAACTGTACATATGCTAAAAGATTAGCTGCAAACTGAGCTACATGTATGCTCATGATCACTAATTATTGGCACAATCCATTTATTAGCACTGATAAAATCATTATGAGTTCGTGGAACCTGGTTATCCAATAGGTGGTCAGTTCAGATCATTAAAGATAGAATAGTCCATATGCAATGTCAGGGTTATTACTGTTGTTTGGCTTTATAAAAAATTATAAAGCTGCACACACACAAAAAATTCTATAAAATTTCTTACAAATTTAATATTCAAAGATTTACCTCGCCTTTTTACCTGAAGGCAAATTTATTTAAAATAAGCCTAGTGACTAATACATGTATTCATTTTGCTTTACCCATACATGCACATGTAAAGTGGATTATTCCAAATCACTGGCATTAGTGTGGCACTTGTTACAATTTATTAATTGTGATTGTTAGCTTACTGAAACATTAATTTTATTATGAGTCAAAATAAAAGGCCACCGAGCTTTAAAATTGAAGTACCAAGAGATATCCTGAAAAAGGAGTCGATAATGCAAAGAATGCAACTTGTAAAAAATCACTTGATGACTACTCTAAATAGACCAGTGAACAATTGGGATGTATTTGATGCCATGCTTACTAATTGGTATGACAATAATGGAAAGAAAGGCAAATGAGACGAGACATTTGGTACAGCTTCCTATGCTCAAGTAAAGAGGGAAGATACTTGTGAAGATCTGTTTGTGGTAGCATCTTCATCACTGCAACGATTGGTGACTATGACAGGTGATCATGCAAGAAACTGTAACAATGAACTGAAAATAGTAAAGACTGTGTACAGGGGACATGTTATTATCAACACGTTACAATGCACCAAGGAGAAGAACCCACACATCTACAAATGGTCATCATCACCATATCTGCCTAACAATGAATATTTGGTGAATCATAGAATCAATCATGCCATAGTATGTAGTGGAATGCTTCCGGTGAACTATACCAGATTCGCAAACACTGCAAACTTAGGTTGCATGTCAAGGTCCAATAGGAAACGTATGACAGACCTTCATAGTGCAAGTGTGAAAAGTGTTTATGAGTCCTCCCTAGAAGACGCCTTGCTTGAAGAAGTTGCCTTTTACGAAGACCTTGATGGCATTGAAATAATGACAGATGCTCGCCATGGATGGAGGAAGAATTCTAAAGACAGCAGCGTCATAGCTATTGGAGAGAAAACACATAAAGTGTTACAGTGCATTAACGTTAGTAAACATGATGACATTGTTTCACAAAGACATGAAAAGGTAGGGACAGACAAAATGTACAACTATTTTGACAACAAGGATGTCAGTATCAAGGTTCACACTCATGACCGCAACATGACTATCAACAAGATGGTGAAAGGGAAAATAAATACAACTAACCAAAACGACTCGTGGCATAGTGTGAAAAGTGTAAAGAAAATGATAGCCTCAGTGGCATCAGGACCTAAGTACAAAGAAGGAAGCACATGGTCAGAGGAGTTGGCTGACAAAGTTGAACCAGTTGCAACACACTTCCATTGGGCTATTAGGAACTGTGACAAAGATCCTCAAATTCTAAAGACACTTCTTGGTAATATTGTGTCACATTACAAAAATGAACACAGCATGTGCCACAATTCATCAAGATGTAAGAAAGATCCCAACTATGAACCTTCAAGAACTGTAATTACCGATCCTAAGGCAAAAAAACTACTTAGAATGACAATAGAAAATTCTGTAATATACAAAAATCCAGAGGATTACATATTAGGACGTGATACATCATATGTAGAAAGTTTCAATAATGTTATGAATGTGTTTCAAGACAAGAGAATTGCGTTTAGCGAGAAAAGGTATTGTGACAGGTCAAATTTAAGTGTGCTGCACTGGAATGAAAATGTTGATCGAGACTTTACTTCAGTATGGAATAAAAAAGACCAACAAGCACCATGAAGACAAAAAGGAAAGAAAAATTATAAAGCACCCACATTTAATTACAGAAAAAGTGTTTGGGAAACATACATGAACTCTATATTTAAACGAAGTCGAAAACAGCAACATTAAGAATTTTCCTCTTGAATGAAAAATAAAATATAAGATAATTTACAAGGTTATTGTTCAGGCATAGTACCGAGGGTTCAGTGCAAGACAATTGTAACTCTATCATTGCAATGTAGTTACAATAGTCTTGCACTGACCACTCGATACACTCTCAATCAATTTTATTATTTAACTTTCAGTAAGTCACCCACTTATACTTATTTGTTTCTTTGGGAGATGTATTGATATCTCTATTAACTAATGATCTGATAGCAATGATTAAATGAACTGTAAATAAATATATTATCTCTGTATAGCACTGCATCTTGTTATTCATTGCTAAAGAGATTAATTCTAACTGTATAACCTTAGCTCTTATCATTCACCACAGATGTTTCTGTTTACAAATAATCTCATCGCACTAGAAACTGACCAGTGTTAACCACGCCTCCAGCCCCAAATATGCTTAATGGCCCTCAGTACGGATTTTTGAGTTCATGAACTCCCCTGTTTAAAACAGGTTCTAGGGTGCACCAACCTCACACTGGCCCCAACAGGTTCTCGTATCGAAAAACAAGTACAAGTTGTCTTGGTGAAATAACTCCGACCCACCCATCGGCTCAACAATGTTGCATGCAAAAGATAGAATAAGTTTGAATCTTTTAAAAGCGAGGAAGATTTAAGTGTAGAATAATTTTGTATCTCTTTTAAAGGGCTTAATTTTTTAACGTTCAGAATATACTCACAAAGCTTTTTATCATCCTCTCTGTTAGACCTGAAATGAAAAAATACCACATTGAAGGTTCCGTGTTCTCCGCCTTATGCATTCCATCGTTTGGAATGGATCGAAATTGTACTGTTTAAATATAGATTTGCACTCAACCCGGGGTAAGTGGCCTGGTTAGTAAAAGTTATTTACATAGCTGCCCAAAGAAGGGCTAAATCAAACTGGGTCTGAAATATTTTGATATTTGTCGCGTTCGGTGGCTTTCAAAGTTCCCGTTTCGTCTATTTAAAGACTAACCTGTTGTTCTATTAACGTGTTAAACTTAGTTAAAGAAAAGACACGAGCAAATTGAGAAGTTTTAAGTATTCCCAACAGAAGTTCTCATACACGTTTTACAATGAATTAATTACATAATATTTAACATGTTTAAGTCAGAAACTATAAACTTTGTCGATATGACAGTTTAGTATTTTGTACTTCAAAATATAAATGCAAAATTTAAATGGCTAAGAGCACCGTTGGGAACAATGAAACCAATTGTTTTCATCATCATTGAATTCGTTTTATACGACATGCTTTAGTTGATGTATTGTTACTTTTCTGTTTTCCTGTTATTAAATAATGATTTCCATCAGTTTTTCAAATGATATTGCCTCTACCCGGGAGCAACGTCACGAGGAGCGCGCCTAGCCTTGCAATTCCGACGACGCAACCAATTGGGCTAACAGGGACAACCTCCCAAAATGTTGATCGGATAACCCTGATATACGTTATTATCACTGCACGACATCGGTAACGGGTTATTGAATGGATAACAGTACTGACTTTATGTACGGGGCGACGTTGTACGGCCGCCATACTGCACAAATAGCGCTACTGTGAATTCCAAATGATATTGCCTCTACCTGGGAGCGTGATGGCAACAGCGTCTAGCCCTTCAATTCCGATGACGCAACCAATTGAGCTAACCGGGACAACCTCCAAAAAGGTTGATTGGATAGCTCTAATAAACGTAATCATCACTGCACGACATCGGTAACGCATAAAAAATATATAACAAGACCATAATCGTTTTCCATGAACTTACAATTTGAAGAAAATAATAACAGCATTATTTTTAAGAAAGGAAACATGTAGCGCCTTACTATACAAAGAATGATCACTTCTTTGATAAAAATATATCCACTTCTTTCATAAAATCACATGAAGCCATAGTGAACTTTTAAGCAAACTGATAAACAAGAATTAAATAACATGTTCATATACGAATTGTTACAGACAAAAGTTGTTCGAACAAACACTTTTTTTAGCGTTTTAGCATAACGATTTCTTGGTTCTTCCATGTTCACCGCCATATGCATGCCATCGTTTTAGATGTATCAAAGTTGTACTGTTTATTGGTGTAAATATTGAGTTGCACTCAACCCGGGGCTAGACGGCGTGGGCAGTAATATGCATGTCCACTACTGCCCATTAACTGGCTCAATCAAACCGAGGCTGCACTAATTTCATATTTTTCGTGTTCGGGGGCATTCAAAGTTCTATTTTCATCTATTTTCATATATGATAGCTTCACAGACACACTTATGCTTCGGCTTCTAGAATAAATCCACTAGTAAACCAAGCTTCATCCAAATTAGATCCCACGCATTTCTATTATTATTGTATTAGCTGTCTTTCACACTGACAAACTAACAAGTTTATCTTTATGGAGAATTTCTACTGATACAAAACATAGGAATAAGAAAAAAACACTACATATTTACACTTCAACTTCATCCTCTACGATGAAGTCTTATTCATCTAACGAATCATAATTTCTCATGGTAAACAGTGTGACGTATTACTTTAATAGGCGTGGCTATAGTAGAGCCATTCACAATTTATTGGAGGTTGCACGATGTTTTGACGTGTGACGTCGCCGTGCACGCAACTTTTGGCACGAGTTGCTGCGAAAAAGCGTGCCGTCATTCAGTTTGTCGTCAATCTAGCTGTTCCAACAGCCATTTGAAAAAGCCGTAATATCACGAATTCTTCTAGTTATTTCTGTATTAATGAGATTATTAATGAGTGTAAATATAAGGATTGAATCAATATTTGATAGTTTCCTTTTGGGTATGAAAAACAGTTGGATAGTTTAAAGTACGCGTGAAGCCCTTCGGGCTTCACACACTTTAAACAACCGAACTGTTTTCCATACTCAAATGGAAACCATCAACTATCAATTCAATCCTTAAAAAATCATTCTCAATTGTGAGTTATTTGAACAAACTGCAAAACAAAATAATTGTTTACAGACGATTTGAGAATGTGGATTATACGCATCAAAACTAAATGCCAAATTCTAACACTAAAACATTTGTGTTTCAATATTGCCTTAAGCTAAAATGATCAAGTAGTAAATATCTCGTGTAAGAAATTTGAGACATAATTTAAATAAAAAAATGTTTCTTTAGTCAGTATAGATAGATGAAGTAAATTAATACTTTCTTTGTCCAAAAACATACGGAAAAATAGTGCTCCTCTGAGTAATTCGTTTTCGGTTTATACTTATACCATATAATGCTCGAAAAAATGAAATGTTTTCAAACTAATATATGTACCTATAAATGTATTATTTACATTTGTTGTAGTTCTCATATCGGATATGCTGTCTCAAACCCATTCACATCCATGATGCAGAGAAAGAAACACAAATAAAATTGGTTTATTTCGATAACACATTTTGAATTGGTACTATTTAATTATTACCCATACTCGACCTCTGCTTCACAGACAATCAAATAAACAGTAAAAGATAACAAACTCAGGCAGTACTGGAACTGTAGGTAAGTCAGTAAATATCAGATATTAATGCTGGAATAAAACAAATAGGCGCATTGGCCATTCATGCACCATGGTCATCTCAATTATTTACCTTAAACTATGATTACACTTCACGTTTCTGATATCATTCATAATATTGTTAGAACAGTTTTTCTTGTAAAATTTGCTTGGCACATTTCGTCTCACTCTTGAAGACCAAGGAGTGCTGAAAATATTTAAACAAGTTTTTAATGATGTTTTATAACATTCTGTTTTAGGAGTATTTATTAAGAACCTTTTAAGTATATTGTAACCATAAACGAAAATAAACGAAAATAAAATTGTTGAAATTAAAATCTACATGTTGTATATATTTCTCTCTATCTTTTTTTATAATTTTCCCAGGAAAATCTCACCCTTGGGCATTAGAAAAAGTACATTGGTTTGCACAGTGTCATTATCTTGAAGTCCCTGACTGTTTTATAGTTCTACGCTTTTAAAAACCTAGGAAAACGAATTACGTTTTTGCATTTAAATGTAATTTTAGGTTTCGGATTTATATGACAATGCCATTAGAAACGTAGGATATCAGGATTTTAAATATATATGAGATTGCGTGATATAAATAAGAAGTATCATTTACCTGTCTCGGGTGAACATTCCGTTCTATCACCCACTGAAGGATGTGATATTTATATAATAACAGACAGCCTTGATAATATCGTGTAATTTTATGAAATTGAAAGCATTTAAAATCTTGTTGACATTTTAATCTATTATCCATTCCAACATTTTCACATTCGTATCGCTTTTCATTGTGTCTTTTTTTTAAGTTATTTGGTGTGTTATTTTTGTACGTATTAAAGGTCTTAATTAGTGTTTTGTTAAGAACATTGCATGTTTTTTATAGATGTAGATTATAACAATTTAAATCGTATTTTTTAATTACCGTTAAATGCGTCAAAATTTATATTCATGCAGGGGTAAATTATTAAATGCAGAAATAATCTATCACTTTAAATCATTTTTTAAATATTGAAGGCCAATAAAGGACTAATTGCTTGCAAGTTCAGTGCGATACGTGTAACTAAATCTAAGTCATTATTATTTACAAATTACCTTCTAGAGTCATTTAGAATTTCGTATTAAAAATGAACACATGAATTGTTCTATTAGTTTGGTAAATTATTCTCCATAACAGACACATTCGATTCGATTAGGCTCGTTGATTGACTGCGACCCTCATCTTGTAAAGTAAATCCGTGCCCAAAGGTTAGACAGATCATTAAATATACGTTCTATACAATTGGTCGAGTTATCTTACAAAGACAAAACAACGATTGGTGCCTGCTTTGGAGGACTATTTGTTTCTACTGTGCGTGGGTGTAGAGCCTCAGCTGACTTAACATTTTGATTGAAAGGCTTTAAATTAAATTTGTCAAACCTACGGCAGAGACAAATCTGTTTACTAGATATAATATGTCAATTACTGACACTGTTCCAGCTGCTTAAAAGCATGGAGTTTTCTGAAATCATATTGCACGTTGTAAAATGTAATATATATAATGTATATATATATAAATGCTCTGTTGCTTCTCTCATTTGGAAAATATAATAAGAAGTATGTTAATAATACATTCTTCGAGACAAATGTTTATATACTCAACAAAAAAAAAACTGTCCACTTTTGAAACCTCAATATCTTAAATTGACATTAGTAGTTATCTAATTTTGTTTTAAAGATTACTAAATAACGTTCAAACATCTATATTATCTACCAGATGCGTGCTTACAACCATATCGTTCAATGTAGAAAAGCTTGCATGAAGCGTCAACGTCAGCCAAATTCTTACGGAGCGCCATCTTAATGCTCGAGATTTGTTAGTGCCGATCGGAACATTGTCGTGTTTAGTGACGAGTTTTGTTTTAAGCTTAGCCATGCGGTCTGCAAACATCAAGTGTACCATAGAATGGTTGAGCGATACGCAAATTCATGTGAGCAGAAGAGAGACAGGGGTGGCAGTGTAAATGTTCTCGTTTGGGGCAAAATACACATGACACCATCTACGCTAAGATATATATAAATGGCACTCCCGAGCCGGAGGCCCTTCCCTTATTTTGCAAGCGTGGAAACCAGGCAGTATTTCAGCATGATAATGCTCATCCACACGCTGCATTATAAAATATTATTAATGGATACTTTCTTAATGTGTTTACAATATATTTTTAATTCATTTATTTTATATAATCTTTATTTACAATGCTAAAATAGAAAGATAGTAAGTATAAATTAATGATTTAAAGAAAAATTACTTTCAACATTTAAGAACTTTAAATTAAAACAAATCGATTAAGCAATTGTTTGTAATCTGGAGCATTTTCAAATAGATGTTTGTAGATCGATTTATTATTTACAGTTAGATTAATGTTGAATCGAAGTCATTCTGTACGAGAAAATATAAAAAATAACAGTTACCTAAAATACTGTTTAGTTCGTTAATTTGTCATGACATTTAACTACCTATTAACCGCTTTATGTAATAAATCATCTTGCCATATTGCCAGCTTCTCACATTCAGAACCAGACATTGCGACCCAGAGAAGCAATAAATAAATTCTTATGAAAAACCACATGGAAACTCGACGTTTTGAAGCTACCCAGACAATCGAATGAAGTATCGAATTATTTAATTTGAATAAAATACCTTATAACATAACATTATTACAATGAAATGATTGGAATGATTTCCAAAAAAAGTAAGGTCAAGTAACGAAAAAAAAACTATTTGAAAAAAGGCATCAGATAAACAAACAAGTAAGAAAATGATTTGTTCATCATTCGCTTGCAAAACTCACCTCCGTTTTTTAAGATATGTCACGAGAGATTTTCTTGAAGCAAACTTAAATGAACAGACATTAAGCCAAATTGGTAAGTAATAAACACTTTACATAACAACTTTTTACACGTCGTGAAATTATACTTTTGTAATTTCAACGCAAGAAAATGTCAAACTATACGCTTATAAAGAATGCATCAAAGTGAATTGTTTATCCAATTTGAAGATTTACTTTCTGAAATGTGAATTGGTATGTCAAGTTACCGATATCGAAGTAAACATTTCGTATATATCTCGATTTAAACTTTTATGTAAATTTTATTTTTCGAGAAGTTTACTCGACAAAAACTTGTCGAGAAGACAAAAATTATCTAGTTTGTCGAAACTTATTATTTCAATTTGTATATAACTTTGTTTCAATTGAAGAATTATTAAGTGGAAAAGGTTACAAATGTTTTTAAACGTATTGAGAAAAACAAGTAGAAATTAAATAAGTATAAAATCTCGAAAGAATTACTCACATCTCGAGGCCCTTTAACGCTTCCCTATCAAGTAGAGGCCATGCTATAGCCATATTATAAATCATAATTATAACGACTTTTCTTTTGTCATGTTAATAGTGTGAATGTGAGTTTATTGGTTTGAAGACAAAATCAAATAATACAAATAAATAATTAAACCCATTAATTAAATATTCGCACTTGTCATATAGGTTATTCCAAATTTAATGAGGTGTCTACTGACAGATCCAAATTGTTTGCGGCGTTAACAATAATTTCTTCATAAAAGGTGTAAGAAACACCAAAAACGAGTTAAAATCACCCTACTTAAGGCTTTTTATATACATATATGCAATGTTTTTACAAAACACAGATTATGTGAATAACTGCCATGATTCCCAAGTGAGTTTAATGAATAACGGTAAATTTTCCTTTCCGGTAGAAAACATCTTTGACCCAAAGGACATGTTTATATATTTTCGAGTTATTATGACTTTTAGCATTTTTTTTTTCAAAGAAAATGGGTACATATTTTATGAAAGCCTTGACAGATTTATGGGAACCTTCCATGTTACCATTTCACTTTACTTGTAAATCTAATAAATGCTATTGTCCCACAATGGGAATCGAACAGACGGCGATATATCATTTCCATTGTGCAGTGATACATCATTCTCACTTTTTCTATCCGTTGTGTGTGTGTGCTTTGTAAAAACTACGACGAAACATTTTACTTTCGAAACTTTGTTTATAGAAAGAAAAATATCGCGCTCATCGTGTTTTTTACAAACCGTTTTTCCTCACAAATGTATTCCGCAGGGAACTTTTCTTGTAAAGCAAACTTATATAAAAAAATTCCAGTTGCGAGAAAACCGATTAAATTAAATGAGCAATGTTACGTCATGATAGCTGTTTTATAAATTCTATCTTCGTTTATATGTACTTTTTATATAGGTCACCAAACATTCTAAAATATATAACCTTGAAGACTGAACATCCATGAACTGAAAGAATTGAAACTCTCGAGAGACATACTTCAGTCTCAATATTATTAATTGGACAATGTTTAATGCAGACTTAGTAAGATGGAAATAGAAGTTGAAGAATCCTTTAAATTTATAGTACCCCATTCAGTCGAATTCATAACAAAGATAATGCTTATTAGGCTAATTTTCTCAAATTTCTTGAAAGCAACGAATAGTTGTCTCATTCAATGTAACAGTTTCCATGTTTAATAAAGGCAGAAAAAGAAAAAAAGAACAATTAAAAAACCTTTATGCATTAAAGAATAATTGTGAAAAAAAGTAAAATACGCATATCAGGAATTGCCACATTCAGAAGGCACAGCCTCCCCACACAGCCAAGAAGAAAGGAAGAGAGAGCGTGGTTTATAAAATGACCAATTTCAAAAAAGACACCACAAACAATTGTAATTTAGTGTTATAGTTGATATTGACTATCATGTCATTAAGAAGTATTGCAATTTTAGAGCAGTTTACATGCTACAAATACCTAGTTACCGAATGACCAATTTAAAAAAGACACCACAAACAATTAAAGTCTTGATATTACCACTGCTATGGATTGGCTCACGGTATTATTGTTTGAAATAGATGAAAAGGGAACTTTGAAAGCCACCGAACACGACAAATATAAAAATACTGCAGGCTCGGTTTGATTGAGCCTGTTCATGGGCAGTAATGGGAATGCACGGTAATTAAAATGATTTAGACATTTAAATGTTTAGATTTTTTGAAAGTATTTTTTCACAGAACAAAATTGTACACTTCTTTTAAATTCTTACATTTTTTCACTTCATTGGCATTTTTGGGATAGCCCAAATGAAATTAATCGGCATCCATTTGATCGATTTCAAAAACCTTTAAAGTTCTGTACTCAATTTTGATATGCAGAAAATACAACGTAACCAGTTAGAGCATTTTATGAACTTAAATTTTTCACTATTTTTTACTTTTCAAGGATTTTCAAAGCAGCCTATGTGCTAGCTTGTTCATGTGTAAAAAGTGAAATATGCATATCAGGAATCGCCACACTCACAAAACACAGCCTCCCCACGCAGCGCAGAAGAAGAGAGGAAGATGGAGCATGTTTGTTATAAGTATGACAATATAAATAAGACGCCACAAACAATTAACAAAATTTAGAACCCTTGGGGTAACCGTCTTAAACGGTCAGTGGCAAAACCATATTCCACTGAGGAGTTTAAACAAGGTTCTAGGGTGCACCAACCTCACACTTTCACAGCTGTTATATCGTTTTGTAATCAGTGTGTTTTCTTTTAAGTTTTAGACAAAGTTTTGTTATCCTTTTAAGCAACACATTTTCCTCCATATAAAGATATTGGATATTTTCAAAATTGCAAAAAATAAAAATAAATATGAAGACAACAGAACTTCGATCACATACACATGCTGTAACCAACGTAAGCTGAATTACTAAGAGAAACGAACAATGTCGCAAGTGTCAAAGTTCAGATGATTCAGGCAAACCACGAAAAAGTAAGCTTTTAAGTGTCGATTAATATTTTCAAGAGTTTAACACAATTTCAGCAACCAGCTTCGCACGATTATTTTATTGTTTTGAAATAAAAACAAAAACCTTTCTGAAAATAAAATGTTAGTGCTTTATTATTTTATATACATAAGCTGACCATACAACTTATTCTGCGTAATAAATTTATGGAATTTATGCATAAAAATGCCTGTTTTTGTCAGCTTAATCAAACCGAGCCTGCCATATTTTCATATTTGTCGTGTTCGGTGGCTTTCAAAGTTCCCTTTTCATCTGTTCCGCCTTTAAATTTTACCTTTTTAAACATAAAAATTTGTCTTTTGTCCCTTACAGACTGCATAATTACATGAGAGAGCAATTTAACCAATTGAAATGCTCTTATTTGTATGCATTAATATTGCTCGAGACTGATTACGTCTGTCCCCTCATTAGTTCTGTTTCATTTTGAAAACATGCAAAAAGTGATTTCAGGAAGAACATAATTTAACATGAAATGTCAATTTAAAATTCTGATCGTCAGAAAATAGCAAAATTTACATTTTTCGAGCTTATTTAAGGAAAAGAAATGACTGTCGAACCTCGTGAAAACAACTAATGAGTTCTGCCATTTCAACAGAACCACGTTATACATGTATAAAAAACGTGTTTACTAATGATTCATTGAAAATTAGGTTAAATTGGTTTAAAAACATGCATTTTAGCAAAACAATGATACATTTTAAAGCTTATTAACTATTGTTCATCTGAAGTTAAGGGCCGTGTATATGATGCCATAATTGATCAATTTTTATCATTTGAACTTGATGTATATCAAATTTAAAACATTTCAGAATTGAATTGTTTATTACGTTATGCATCAGGATATGAAATACATAATTGGTTTGTTTCAATTGGTATTACAAACTAGACTCCTCATTTTTCATATAGAGAAAATCTGAAAATGATCATAAATAGTTCCAATTCTCACAAAATTGTAATTGTTATAACTCGGATTTTCATTGTGGCTGTTAAAAGTTATTAATGGTTGGTTCATGCCCACTGGTGGCAAAATGTGTGTGAAAAGGGCAAGGCAATGTTTTATCTCTATTCTACCAGTTGTAAGAGATCGATTGACGACAGCGCAATCTTACCCGTTGCCCAAGTATGTTATTATAAGTCTTTAAAACCTTGTTAAAATAAGACCTCAGGGCCTACAAAAAACTGTCAATGAAACAGACGTGACAGAAGGTTTCCAGAAGATTAAATTTTAGGCTGCCAGAATACAATTGTCTATTCATGAAATCTACATTTAAGAGTGTTTGCAGACTTGTCTGTACATTTCTCCTGCCTGACAATGTGTGAGACAAAAAAAATAAATTATAGCTCTTCACGGTTCTCATTCTGAATCAATGGGTTTACACTATAACCTCGGGATAAAAATATCAGCTGCAATGTAAATTTTCTTGATAAATTCCTCGTAGACCGGGACTGTGTATAGAAATCTGAAGGTGAAGTTCAATTTTGGAGATCATAGGGATATACGAGTTTAGGGAATACATTTTTGGACACTGGTCAGTGTAAAACCACATCATTGTATTCAAGTTTCCTCACATTTCAGTTTTTGTATGCAAAGTTTCATGTAAAAAGCTTCTCAAATCCTAAAGTTCTAAGAATTCTTCTGTCTGTTACCTAAATGTACACCTTCATTTAAATTACAAATATTCTATTCCGTTACATACCCATCATATTATGTTTATAAATGTTAAAATGAACCTTTTTTCCAATATTTGTTATTTCGCTTAAATTACCATAACTTTTTTAAGGAAATTTAATTTACTACCACTCTCAATAACGTAATTCAAGAATAAATATATGGACAAGTTAATCCTCTTAAACAATTTATAGTCTATAGTTCATGTTCCAGCATAATTATAGTACAGCGAGATACACATTGTGTTGTTCACTTTTTGTTCAAACTGACATTGAAAAGAACTCAAATGAAAAATCGCAATTGTTGTTTTGAAATGAGTACTTGAAAAATTACAATGCACGAATAAAATAATAAATAATAATAATATACCGCATTTATATAGCGCTCTTTTCAAAAAAATATGCTCAAAAGCGCTTTACAATATATCATGGTTAAAAAGTACAAATTATTCAGAAAGGTGAAATAAATATGCAATACTTGATTAAGATAATAAACAAACATAAATTAAAGGCAATGTTAAACGTTATAGCAAAGCTTAAGAATAGGCATGGAATTAAAATTATAAAACAATTTTCTAAGACACATTCTAAAAACATAGATAACGCGATCAAATGACTATAATATGGACTAAAAGCATTCTATTAAGATAATGAAATATGGGATATTTTGGATAATGACTGTTCTGGACTACATAATCACGATTAATAAATGAAGTGATTCAGTTATCAGTTCCATAAACCTGAACGAAGAAGTGAGTCTTTAGTCGTCTTTTGAAACTTTCAAGAGAAGTACAGTCTCTAACATGTTCTGGTAAAGTATTCCATAGTTTAGGAGCAGCCGCCGAAAAGCTCCTGTCCACAAATTTAAGTTTTGTTTTTGGTGGCACAAGAGTAAGGGATTGGTTGGCTGAACGCAGATTTCTAGCCGGTTTGTAAACGTTGATCATATCATTGATGTATTGTGGAGCTTTGCCATAAAGTGATTTAAACACATGAATTAGTATTTTGAAATTGATTCTGAATTCACAGGGAGCCAATGAAGATCTTTAAGCACTGGCGTGATACTTTTTCAGCCTTCTGACTAGATGAGAAAACTATAAGTTCCGTTTTATCAGAGTTCAGTTTCAGCATATTGTTATTCATCCAGTGCATGATTTCAGAAATACAATGTCTTCCATAGTTGAATCATCTATTGGTTCAAACGACAAATACAATTGGGAGTCATCAGCGTAGAAATGTACATTTAGTCCGTGTTTTCGACAGATAGCACCAACGGGTTTTGTGTACATGACATAGAGTTTAGGACCAAGGACGGAACCTTGAGGGACACTATAGGTCATGTGTACGGGCTCGGAAAGCTCACCGTCAATACATACTATAGCGATATCTTAAATATGATTTCATCCACTCGAGTGGCTTCCCAGAAATGTCAAAATGATGTTCAAGACGTGTGAGTAATGTTTTATGGTCTATGATATCGAACGCCGCAGATAGATCAAGCATCACCAAAACAGTTACTTTTTGTTGGTCTAGTGCTAGCAGGATGTCGTTTTGCACTTTGAGTAAGGCAGTTTCTGTGGAATGAAATTTTCTGTATGCTGATTGGTTAGGTTCGTGTAGATTGTTGGATTCCAGATGTCTTTCTAAGCGATTGTCTCCAACCTTTTCATTAATTTTCGACAAATAAGGAAGATTTGCGATTGGTCGGTAGTTTTTGAATATGTTAGGATCTAATGATTCTTTCAAGAGGACGAATGTGCGAGTGTTTGAATGACGATGGCACTTCTCCATCCCTCAGTGAAATGTTGGTTATGTTTGTAATTATTGGAACGAGCTCATTGGAACATTCTTTCAATAAACATGTTGAAATTGGGTCGAGTTCACACGATTTGTTGGAAGAATTTGCAATTAGCTTAGCTATTTCATCTTCAGTTGCAGGTTTGAATTCGTTAAATTTTACTTTTGAGTCTTCCATATCAGGTGTGGTATTTTCATGATTTGTGTTATCAGTTGATGTGATGTTGCTTCTGATCGTTTCAATTTTCTCAATGAAAAAGTCACTAAACTCTTGAGCTAGTTCTTTAGCCGATGTGTGAGATGGTAGCACAACTTCCTTTTTGTTTCCAAGAAGATGATTTGCGACTTGAAATAGGTTCTTTTGATCACGTGATTGAATTTCATTTTTATAATATGTCTCACGAGCCTGTTTCAATGACTTGTTAACTATTTCACATTGATTTCTGTAGATTTCATGGTCGATTGTTAGTTTTGACTATCGCCATTTTCTTTCAAGCTTACGTTTGATACGTTTCTCCTCATGTAACTGATCCGTGTACCATGCACAGGTTGGTCTTAACACTATATTTCTTGTTTGCAAAGGAGCATGTTTGTCAATAAGTGACTTCAGAACAGAATTATATTTGTCAACAGCTTCGCCTACGTTTAGTGAGCTTATGTCTGAAGTAAACAATTCTGAAGATTTTATGTCACTTTTGAAAGAATCAATGTCGATTTTCCGGTATTTTCTGTATGAGACTGTCTTACGAATAGGTGCAGGTTTGGATGCTTTGATGGCCGTTAACACTGCAAAATGATCACGTGAAATTTTTTCCATTTGAAGTCGTGAAACCGGGATCAGTTACATTTAGATCTGATATAAAATGTTCATTGTTTCTTGTGATTACAACATCTAATGTATGTCCACCTACATGAGTTGGTTCATGAACATGCTGAATAAAACCAAGTGTGTCTAGAATACTGAGAAATTTAACGGAAACTTGATCGCTTGGGTCATCAAGATGAAAATTCAAATCACCAAGAATTGTTATATGTTTGTTAATTGGCACATATCTGGACAGGAAAGCAGGCCAATCCTCATTTAGAAACGAAGCTGTGCTAAGACCGTTGACTTTTGATGGTGGCGGACGATAAACTACTAACAGGCGTGTTGAAAAGTCACGGACACTGATGCTACAGTCCATGAATTCGAATTGTTTGAACTCCTTTGAATTACTAGATGATAGTACTTTAATTTGGATTGCAGACTTATAAACAATCGCAACACCTCCACCATTCTTTCCCATCCGAGGTACATGTTTTATGTTATATCCATCTGGCAATAGTTCGTTAACACAGACTTTATCCACTTTTGTTCCGAGCCACGTTTCTGTAATTGCTACAAGATCAAAATCATTGGACTGTATGAAGTCACAGATTGCAAGAGTCTTGTTTTTTACCGATCGACAGTTAATTGAACATACTGTAATAAACGGAAATGAGTTCAGTAATTATGTTGTTAGGGTTAAAAATGATTATATTGACTCATCCTGACTTGTCATTATGAAATATTTGAGAACATTCCTGATATACCAAGATGTAATCAGAGACGGGAAACACACCTTATTCCCTGTTAGTAATGATTAGAAGTGTTAGAACATGCCTCTGAGACCACGATTTGTAATTAATGAGAGCCTACATAGGCAATAACCCAAAGACGCGAATGAAAATAAATTAAGTACATTACTTTACAGAAGCTGTTCAAAAGCAGACGAGTCACTTTCACTTATTCTTATTTGGAAGCGCAAAAATCTTTAGGTAATAAGGGGAAGATCATTTGCGCAAAAAGCTTTGCGGGTTTTTACAGTCCAAATGAATAATGATTAAGACTGGGGCTGTAGACCTACTGAATCTTTCCCTCTCTTATTTTTCGCCTTGTTATGAGGCTGTTTTTTCTGAGTGTGGCTATTCCAGATATGAACATTTAACTTTTTGTAGAGATCTTGTTGATGAAGACTTATCTAACAGAAATTTCCTCTATCTAAATAAAAGGGCATTCACACTATGACGTTCTAGTCAACGTTCTCTGAACGTTTAAACGTTCAGTTTTGAGCGTTCTAGAATGAGGATGACACATCTGGCGTGTGCTTAACGTGTGTCTAACGCATAACTAGCGTGTTTCTAACGCACAAGAAACGTGTAACAGTAACGTAGTAAGATATCCATGAAACCCATAAACGTTTGCTTACGAGCCACTGGAGGCCGATGAACGATTTGTTAACGTTAGATGAGCGTGTATCTAGCGCGTGATCAACGTGTGAATAACGACTGAATATAGTCTTGCTAGCGTGTTAATTTTACGACTGAACGGTTAAAAACCTCTGGAAATTTCATAGTGATTTCTGCTGTTCTTGTGAGCATCATGCCGCCAAAACAAAAAAAAATGGTGTATTGGTGGCTTCTGCTACTAGCACTGCAAAGAAGAATGCAAAGCCTCACTAGCAATGTCTTTGGACGAAGAACACCAGGAGGGAGAACACATCCGAGAATTAACTCACCATGTGACACCCCTTAATTGCAGTTGAAGGTGATCATGGCCATAATTTAGGGGTCCTAGATGACATTGAGCACTTGTATAAATGTGTGATTACTTTTATTATTATTTCATTGAATTGTTTTATGCTATTTTGATTGCTATTATTATTTCTGTGATAATTGGAATAATGGGTATTATTTTGGGGGATTATGTTCTTTAAATAAAGGATTAAAACGGAAACTGATTTTTTAAAGCTTAGGATTAGTTTAAGAAAACATTAACACATCAACACACATAGTTCGATAATAAATGCATATATCAATTGAAAGACAAGTTTTAATTTCCTATCGATTTTTCTTATTTTGTAATTTGTCATTGTAATTATTGAAAGAAAACATAAACACATTAACACTCGTTGTTCATGTCACTAACGTGTTTATATGCATTTGCAATGGAACAGCAACAGCCTCCGAGTTGCAACAGTGTTTCAGGAAATTCCTCCGTCGCTCTCCCTGTATGTTGTTTACGTTAGGCCCTCTGACATTGACCGTATCCTCAAGATTGTGCTGTGCTCTCCTTTGTCCAGGAATGTTCTGCTGACCTAGATACCGTATACACATGAGATTGTGCAAACACAGGCGCGTGTTAACGATAAGCCTTACGGTTGCGGGAGCATGGTTCATCATAGTGAGGAGGACCTGGAACCTATTAGCATGCGGTCGGATGCGTTCTCGACCACACGACGTCATCTTGACATCCTGGACCTTGTTTGCAAAGCATCGGTTTATATTCCAACATGCACAGACGTTTGGAAAATGCTGAAAAAGAGGTTCAATGGACGCCAAAAGGACGTTCGTTTCACTTCAGTCAAACGCTGGAAGATATTATACTTAAGGACTTTGAAAACGCACCCTTGGGATAAGTGTATTTTAACTTGGAAAAGGCCTTTGAAATGAAATGTTTCACATACCTTTGTAAAGTACAATTCATTGCCGTCAGTTTGATAGTAAAATATTTAAGATTGGTCTATTTATACGAAAGATATTGCGAGTTAAAGACAGTAACCCTAAAATCAAAAGTAACACTTCACGCCTATAGAGCTTGCATTACAATTAAAGGCATATCATTGAAAACGAACGCTTATATTGGCTAAAGTGTTACTTTTGATTTCAGGGTTACTGTCTTGAACACGCGATATTTTTATTATCAATGAACCAATTTTAAATATTTTGGTATCAAAATGACGGCAATGAGTTGTACTTTACACAGCTATATAATATGTTTGATATAAAAGGCGTCTTCTATGTTTATATACACTTATCCCAAGGGTGCGTTTTCAAAGTCCTTAAGCATATATGATAAGAGAGTAAATATCTTTTGTCCTATAAAGCTTCATCTATTCAACAAAGCGAACAATAGCGGGAGGTAAACGTACCGATACAAGACCTTAATAAATTTTTAAATTTCCATAAATGATGTTTCATTATCAAAACATGAATTTAGCCACATGATGGTGGAGATGGTGAATCCGTCTTCAAAAGTGAAAAATAACAGAAATTTGAATTGCATGCATTCTCTGTTGTAACAGCAAGCACGTCATCTTTGTGTTGATTTCACGGGAGTTCTGAAATCTGATAGTTAAATCGCACTTATAAATCGATTCTATTTGAACACAAGATTTTATTATCTGATATCAAACACATGAATGGAACTACATGTAGATGCGATATCTGTTTTCATACATCATCATATATCCTTTTCATCAATAACGACAAGAAATCATATATGTATGACGGCAAGATGTCTTGATTTGCCACTGACCGTTCGAAGGCGGTAACCCCTCGGGTTCTCATTTTTGTTTATTGTAAGTGGTGTCTTTTTTGAAACTGATCATTTAATTAACCATGCTCTGTCCCTCTCTCTTCTTCTTGACTGTGGGGGAGGCTGTTTTTTCTGAATGTGGCGATTCTTGATATGCATAATTCACCTTTTTAGAAAGATATAGGTCTTAGTCAAATCGTTTTAGATAACTTCTTTATAGGTTTGTGCTAGCCTACTCATGATTTTTACTATTTTTATAAACGTCTTCTGCAACTACAGAATAAGCTTCTAAAACAAAGTCATTTAAAATAAAACAATTTGTTTGCAAAGAAAAAGAGCATCAACTTAAGTACTACATATTTTTCGGTATTTTTATTATCTTACTGTAGTGTAAAAATGTAACCTTCGGAATTGCATAAAAGTTAGTCACTTGCTCGATGTTCAAGGACCCTTAACCGACAGGCTAAATTAACAGACGAATAAATTTAACAGTTTTTCTTAGGTAAGTGGCCAAGCTAGATGATCTCCAATCCTGTTTCAATTGCATTATTTTAATAATAATTTTGACAACTTTGCTCATGATTGTTTTTGGTTTGTATCCGCAGAATCGCATTTTGCGGCATGATGCATTGAAATGCTATTCGAATATTTGCTTGTTCTTTGTATAGAGAAACTGAGCATGTAAATGAAGTTTGAATTATTTAAGACGGTAACACATGGGGTTCTCAGTTTTGTTAATTTCGTTTATTTCGTTAATTGTTAGTGGGGTCATTTTGATTTTTGATCATTTTATATACTCATGCTCTCTTTTCATATTTTGTATTTGGCTATTCCTATGAACATTTCGTTTTTTAAATACCCTTTTTATGAAATATTGTTTTGTATCAATTATATTTTTAGGGTCTATTTTTTTTTACCATGTGATATTCTGCCACCTATTTTAAAGCTAATGACGAATACCACTTAAACCTGAAACGGTTTCCCTGGTAAGTTCTCTTTTTGGCTCGCCGAATTTTACATGTGTCAATTAGAAAAAAGTTTTTCTATTCACAAATCATTTTCAAAAACGTTCATAGATGCCGTTATTCATTTATTCATATTGCTGTTAGCTACAGTTCATAAATTTTCCAAAAGAAGTTTTTATACATTAAATTTGATATGAAATAGTAAACCATTAGAAGAGGTTAGAAGATTTATACAAATGTATTAATTGCTAGGTGGTGGATTCACTCACGCTACAGTATAATAGATAAATAATGCTTATTATAAGCAAAATGATGCCTCCGTCCGGATAGCTTAGCCTAATACAGACAGCTTAGTTGTAGTCAGTAATCTCACATCCTATAATGCATGTAATCTGTTTCATTTTCTCTTAGAAGATGAAGGAGAATGATAGAATTAAGCAACGGAAATTGCTCAAGCCTGTTCTAAGCGTCTACATAATGACCAGAATGACCATAAACTTTATTATCAAGAAGAAAATATGCATTATTTAGTTAAATTCAGCATTGAAATCATAGGTTCAGTGGCAGTGGTGGAGCTTTCCTGTCTATAATCCTTTCAAATAAAAAACTATCGTTTCTGTTTCCTTCAATATCGAAATGACATGTTTTTGAATGTATTTCCTAGAACTTTTCTGGGTATATTTGTTTCGTTCATCATTGATTGATTTACATTTACTTAAACATTTGTAAACGTGAAAACGGTATTAATATTAAAATTATAAGAAATTGGTAAAGTGCCGAAGATAAACTACTTCATGCAAAAACAGATACATAGCGTATGACATTACAAATTGTATTGTCATTCACTGACACTATTGAAATAAATTATATATTTGTTTGATCAATAAGATTTTTTTTCGATAATAACACATATACTCGTATCTATAGAATCTAATATCAAATGTTCATTTACAGTCGCAATCAATTTCTTACGATCGACAGTCAATCAACATCAGATTTTTTTTCTTAAATCGTTAGCATACAATAACTAAAATTTCATATACATATTAAAAATATTTTTTAAACGATCATTACAAAGAGTTTCAATTTTTTTATTTAATTGCACATTATCATGTCTGTTTGCTTGGATACCATTTAGTGATTTATTTGCGCGGAAATTATATGCATTATGTTTAAACTCGTCCCGGGCCTTCAGAACTTTCGTAAGTTAAATGGGAACACTTGTTTATTTATCAATCTCTCTAGAAGATAAATTGGTATTGTTCACCTAATTGGCACATTGAGGCTAAAATGTCATTGCTGCAAATAACTGATGCTCGCTAAAATTTGTCCCAGTTTACTTGAATGATTGAAGCACGTTTTATACTCGTTAGAAAACAGTTAAACAGTTTTTCAATCCTGTTAAACCTTAATATGATTCGTTATGAGATAAGTAAAATATTTTCATCTCCATTTTTTTTAAATTGGATTTTCATCTTCATTTTTGTAAAAATTTGTAATTCATAATTTTTTATTTGGTTTCTAAATTTTGTTTCTATATACTATAATATTTGCAAGTCTTATTATCTTAAAACAAAGTTAATAAAGTAATCACGTCGAATAGAAAAATGTTAAATAAAGTTGACTAAATTTCACTATTGTTTGACTAGTTTTGCAGATGTATAGCATACGTTCCTTGGTAATTAATGTTTAATATTGATTACTAAGAACCGGGATACTAAACTTTGGTTGAAGTTGTAAGAGAATGGTAGAAAAGATTGTTCGCTAAACAAGTACATCGTGTTGATATTTTTGGCGCTATGTGCAGTGTGGCGGCCGTAAAATATCGACCCGTACATATAGTCAGTACTGTTATCAATAAAAATAATAACCCGTTACCGATGTCATGCAGTGATGGCTACGTATTTCAGGGCTATCCGATCAACCTTTTTGGGGGTTGTCCCGGCTAGCCCAGTTGGTTGCGTGGCAGGAATTGCAGGGCTAGGCTTGCATATACTGTAAATTATATGCTAATAAAGTAAATGGCGACATAAGTGACCATCTATTTCTCTAGTCGTTAATCATGCAAGTCGCTTAAAATTGATGCGCTTAAGGTGGAATGCGCCGATTTTTCAACTTTCGAGTATTTTAATGAAAATTTGCATGCAGTTAATTGACCATATTTCCGATATGGAACAGAATATTTTGTAAAAATATTTTATTTTGTCTCAAAGATACAGGTCTTCAAAGATGGCCACTAACGGCAGTTTTTGGACATGACGTCAAAAGAACCATGACTTAATGTTTTCTGCTGTAACTTTGATGTATTTCGAATGTTCCGTTTTCTGTTTTAATAATATTGTACAGAATCAAATTATCTTTCCACTGATGTAACTTTCATGAGTTTTCACCCAAGATTTACGCGTGACGTCGCCGAAAAGCGCCGTTTTGACCCGAAAAGTGGCGTGGAGTTTTACTAAATTTTCGTCGCTTGTTTCGGAATTGCGAAAAATCTGATCAATAAAATTTTGATTTTTTTGCCTATTTCGTTTGTAAATTTTATTTTGAAAATATTTGACAAATAAAAAAGGGGGGTCACCGACTTCGTTTTTTGCGTTATTACGCTCACCTTTACCCCTATCCCTTATGCAAATTTTGGCGTAAATCGCATCATAATAGGAATTTGGCGGCGAACAAATAATATTTATTCTGAAAGTATTTAATTTGATTAATACATTCCAGCACAATATGATAATTGTTTTCATTTGGAAAAAATAATACATATATATGATTGAAACTACCGATTCTGCTTCAATCAAGGTTTGTTATGAAGGTTCAAACACGACTTAAAAAATTGTATTTTTCATGGTTTCGTCCATTGTTATGATACTTAAAGGTGCAAATACCGTTTTTTCTTTTAAAAACGGAATGCAAGTTTTTGACTTAAGTTCAGCAATTAAACCAACACGCCCCTTGCAGCTAACCCTTTACTCAGTGAGATATAGCTGTAGTGCCATGGGCGTACAATGTAGATCCAGATAAGCTGGCACATCCGTACGCTGCTGTCTAATCAGGATACACAATGTTCGCTTTTAGTTAATTTTTCAGTAGGTTATTTCTGAATGCGACCAGTGTAGATCAATTATTACGATCAATATAAGACGACAAGAATTTCCCAGCTTACTGGTGCTACACTAGTCGCACACGCGACAAAACTCGTAACGGCTATTTATGTATATAGGGAGGAAAATGTTCAGGAAGGAGGGGGTTGGGGTTAAGCGCTGCAACTCTAATTTATGTCTCGCCGCTCTCTATAAGCGCGCATAGTTGTGCACTTCCTTTTACTTACAGTTTTAAAATAAGTACTGTCTTACAGTGATAGACATTTGTTTTACATGGAATGTTATTCTCATGTCGGCAGTATGTCGCAGTAAACTAGGCGAACATAATTCAAAACCTTATATTGCGCCGTTGTTGAAAAACTTGTTTTAACAAATAGACAGAAAAAAACAAATAAATGAAATGCTGTTCTCTTGTATCTTAGGAAAGAGAACATAATATAATGAACTAAACATCTTACACAACAGCGCAGAATATTATATGAACTTTGTTATGGTGCGAAATAAAAAAAATCAGGAAAATTAAGCGTTGCGTTGAAAGTTTAGTATATAAGCGACACAAAGAAAAAAAAGAGCAGCTTACGGAATTTAAAATACTTTGTTGACGCGTTTGATCAGTCTTAATGAAATGACTAGTTTTCAGCAATTTCGTATATGCTGGTTCTTGCCTTTTTCTAACGCTTCTTTTTCTCGCATTATGTTGGAACATTTGGTGGTTTTATACAGAAAAAAAATCTCGTGTAATTCTAACGTTTTCGGACAGTGACCGCCATAAATATTTAGACCACACTTTGAGATCAGCGAAACAAAAATTGTTGCTAGCGAGAGTACTGAAATTTAGCGAGTTGATTTCTATTGGCGAACAATTAGAATTCAAGAAATCAAAAGTAAAATTCTTTAATAATGGAAAATACTTTTTGTATTTTGTATTTAGTTAAACGTACGTTAAACAAAAGTAAGAAAGCAGATTTTTCACAAATCAGCTTGAAGACTTATGAATTTGTGATTGAAAGAAAAATTGAACTTGTTTAAAACATGTGCGAGCTTTTTAATTTTTCTGGTACGTGAAACCAATGTTTTGCTGTTAATTTAATGTGGACTCAAATAAAAAGATTTTGTTTATGTATCAAATAGTTCTGCCGGTTTTCATTTTTTGTTGAGTATATGTGATTACTTTATTGAAGTAACGGAAAAATTGATAATGAATTCATTTCTTTATAAAAATGTCACACAGGGCGTAGCTCACCTTTAAAGGGAATGGGAGCACTCGCAACTTCTCGGGCTGTTCAACGGAAACCGGTCCAGCTTTTAAACTTCAACTATTTTCATTCATAGACTAATTAGTAAGTCTTTCCTCTTGATTCACTGTGTTATATATTTGCGGAATATTTATTTATAAAAGCAAACTTAAGAAAAACATCAATACTGTTCTCATTGATAACCAATACTGTTCTCATATAAGTCCAGACCGGCGAAAAAATAAAGATAATATGTTTCGAATGTGTAAATGTGTGGTGCCGTCGTCTAACTACATTATGAGTGTTTTTTAAAATGTGCGTCAACTTACCAAAATCTCTATGTTTTATGCTCCATTGTTTTGATTTGATATCCTGATATCTGTAATTAATATTAGTGTCCTCTGCGTCGTAAGGGGCCTCAAAATGATTTGTATTCGATTTTCAATGCATACATTTGATCTACTTTCAGTTTGGTTTAAACAATATTTATTTCATGTCAATATAATAAATATTCAAACAATAATACAGATGTATATAATTATTACATAATGGATTAGAAAACAAGCCCTCGTGGAGTGCTTATATAAATTCCTCTCCTGGTTTTACGGCTGAATGGCGTTTACATATATTTCGTTTAATGGATAACTTTTTGTGATGTTTTTTTTTAAATATTGTGGTTTTGTTTAGACAAAAGAACCAAAAGGAATTAGATAATTAATATTTATGGTGATTGTATGCGAACATGATTATGGGTTTTTTGGTTGCTGCTGTTCTTTTGTTTATACAACATCTTTATGCGGTTAAAGCAACAATAAACTTGCCAAACAGCATATTTTTTATTAACCAAAACATTTTAGATTTCACCTGTATGAATAATAACACAAAAAATAAACCTTACAATAAGAAAAGGGTATTATCTTATTGATTTACAGCATGTTTTTTTTGCGTTTTTTGGATCGTTTATTTTGTTTACAAAACAAACAGCGAATCTTTCCGAGCTGATTTTCGGCAACTCTCGGCAGGCGAAGGTCGCTAATTATACAGAATGACGTCACTTCGTTCTTACGGCCCACTTACGGAAAAAACCGATAACTTTTCGCCGAGTGATTGTAAACATTGGTTAGTAATTTTGTGGGCTACAAAATACTAATCGGACCGGGTCTCAATGATTGGGGATTATTTGAGGACATAAATAGTTGGTCATTTATACTTTCTTTTGAAAAGGGTCAACGTGGTTAATTAATTTTCACTATGAAAAAAAGACGTATTGGCAAGTTTATTGTGGCTTTAAAATGAAGTAGGTGCTGCCGTTCCTGCTGCTACACGCCAGGGAACCGCGCGTCTCCAGACGCTTACACCGTAAAACGTTTGGTGGCCAAGATATATTTTTGAACTTGCAAAAAGACGTAGGACTTGTCCGTCTCGTTTAAATTTTCAGATCCGTATAATAAATTTTGAGTTGTTGTAGGACATGGTAAATTATGGAGGAATATATGACGTTGTGCAACAGTTTTGTTACAATATAATAGATAATGACTAGTCGTTTCTATTTCTCCACAAGTGCATAATGGATTATTAATTATCGACTTTCTATGAAGGTCATGATTTAGAGAACTGCATTCAAGACGTAATCTTGTATGAAGGACATTTCCGATCCTCGATCCAACTGAGTAGTGTTTAGGAGGAGGTCGAGTATTAGAACGTATACGAGATTTGAAAGCGGCTAATGAAGTAGAGGACTTGATGGCAAGAGGTAACGCGTTCCATTCACGTATAGTTTTTGGTAGGAAAGCTTCATGATACAGTTGAGTGTGCGTTGTAATCAAAGGAATGTCTCCCGTGTTTCGTAATGTATATCTACTTTGTTGGGTAGCGGGTATTAAATTTGTTAATGGTACCGGGGTAAGTTTATTTTTTCATTTTATAAAGTAGTATTAGACGGTGTTTTTGTGTCTTTCCGAAAGTTTTTCCCATTTAAGGTCATTATACATTTTAGATATGTTGCACAGTTTGGTAGCACCGGTTACTATTCGTGCGGCTTCGGTTTGAATTGATTCTAGTTCGTTTTGTTCTTCAATTGTACAATTATCCCAAACAGTGTCTCCGTATTCTAAGAGCGGTCGTATTTCAGTTTGAAAACCTTACGTAAAATTTAGAGCAACTTCAAACAACAAATTATAACACTTCAATAGATTTTATTGCTTAATGTTATAATTTGATTATTCATGAATTCTGATGTAGTTCGTATAGAATCTTAAACTGTAGTTTAAGCAAAAGTATGGTTCTTGATGTGAAAAAAAACTTTTACAAAACTATAATTTTAATATGTTTAGTTTTTAACCAACATTATTATAGTGCTGAAGTATGACGCGAAATGGAAAGGTTTTATTATGTCGTTAAAATTAGGGGGATATGGGTAAAGGTGAACGTAATAACGCAAAAACGAAGTCGGTAAACCCCTTTTTTATTTGTCAAATATTTTCAAAATAAAATTTACAAACGAAATATGCAAAAAAAATCAAAATTTTATTGATCAGATTGTTTGCAATTCCGAAAAATGCGACGAAAATTCCTTAAAACTCCACGTCATTTTCAGGTCGAAACGGCGCTTTTCGGCGATGTCACGCGTAAATCTTGGATGAAAACTCATGAAAGTTACATCAGTGGAAAGATAATTTGATTCTGTACAATATTATCAAAACAGAAAACGGAACATTCGAAATACATCAAAGTTACAGCAGAAAACATTCAGTTACGGTTCTTTTGACGTCATGTCCAAAAACTGCCGTTAGTGGCCATCTTTGAAGACCTGTATCTTTGAGACAAAATAAAATATTTTTACAAGATATTCTGTTCCATATCGGAAATATGGTCAATTAACTGCATGCAAATTTTCATTAAAATACTCTAAAGTTGAAAAATCGGCGCATTCCACCTTAAATATTATCTTGTTTTAACGCGCAGAAAGTAAGATAGGTTTAAGTGTTAATTTTCTGTTGCTGTCTCTTGCACCAGATAATCATTTCGAACTGAAAAGATGTTACAAGCGTTTTACATAATGACAGCTTTATAAAAAGCATAATTTCTAATGACACCTTATCATGTGATCATTATTAGCGTTTAACAACTTTAAACATTAAATGAAACCAAATACTAGCTTCCACCTGAAATAACATTTTTAAATTTATAATTGTAAATAATGAAAGTATATTTAATAAAATCGTCTTTTATTAAAAGTTTGAGAAACTCTTTGTTTGGAAAATTTCATAATACATGTTACATAATAATTTAGGAAATACCAGTAATTTTGCCAAATAAAGATATATACTCAACAAAAAAAGAAACCTGACACTGTAACTTTGAATAAGTATGAAGTGCATTTCAGCCAATCAGATGCTTGAGATTTGAGACTGGTTTCCAATCTCAGCTTTATAACCTTCAGCCCAAAACTGCTGTTAGTCTATTAATTAACAGGTATCACGTGTATTATAACATGTGTAGTAAAGATTCAGATTATTGAAGGGGTCTTTTGAACCACATAACACATTGACTCCTTGTTTGTGCCTTGTGGCGGCTGTAAAAAAGTTTCCCCGTACATTCAATCAGTGCTGTTATCAGTTACGTCCTTTGAAGGTCGTTGAGCACGACTTTTATTTACTATGTTAATAGTTCTTCTAAAATAACTTTTGTTGTAATATTTCGGCCAGTGAAGATGGGTGGTTTCAATATCTAAGCTAATACATACTTAACTAAAATAAAATGTATCCATTTTTATGCTTGCATTCCCATTTAGATATTTTCATTTAATGATGAACGCGTTTGTTTGTGTTTCATTAGCCAATCTTAGTTGTTCTTAAGTTACATTGGTCATGAACATAATCTTCCAAACCATGACCTGGGCAACTACCCATCGAATAAAAATTAATAAAAGATTTTAAAACACTAAATTTTCAATTTAAAGGGAGGTAATTGCAAATTGTTGGAATTTCTATCGTTGTTTATCGAGGACTAGTTGTCTTATTATGAGTGTTTTGTGTTATAATTTACCACAAGAACTGAAAAATATTGATAAAATTCTAATAAATGCGAATACTTTTTAAGAACCACTGATTTCTTCTTGTAAAACTTTTCATTACATAGAGAAAGATAACTTAGTTGTGTCTTCAGATTTTCAAGCACTTTTGATTTCTTTGCAATGATTACAAAAATGCAAATTTGATCAAAGCAAGAATTTTGATTTTTCTTTCTTTATTTTACAAACTTTGAAGGTAGGAAAGTGGATACTTTTTTATTTTTGCTGAGATTAGATTTGGAAATTGTTCAATCACTCCAAGGATATATTTCCTGCTTTTGAAAGTTTGCGTTTAGTGTATTATTAAATTTGTGATATGCAGGATTTATATTCTTTGATCCCCTGTAAAAACTCCATTCGGTTTAGTTCTGCCCACTGTTTTCTCATTATGAGCAAACCCATTTTTTTATCTGGGGACCATACGCCGCTGAACATGGAATGGTATTAATCTGAAAATACCGCATTGAATGTTTCATGTTCAACGCCATATGCATACCCTCGTTTGGGATGGATCAAAATGTACTGTTTATTGGTGTAAATATTGAGTTGTGCCCTTCCCGGGGCTAGGCTGCGTGGGCAGTAATATGCATTTCCATTACTGTCCATGAACAGGCTCAATCAAACCGAGCCTGCATTATTTTCATATTTGTCCTGTTCGGTGGCTTTCAAAGTTCCCTTTTCTTCGATTTGAATAAAACACTCCATAACCACTATTCTGGATCTCTATCTGGTTGCGTTTTATGACAAAAAATGAAATATGAATCCATGTTATGCAACATTTTATTTACGAGTGTTCTCTGACTTTTTATACAAAGTCGCCGAGATCGATCTTTAAAAAAACCCATTGTTTTTATATAATTAAAACCTATATTACATGCATGTATTTATTGGAAGTCACGCATATGATGTCAGAGTCGACTGCTAAAATTGCGAAAACATGATATTTACATATATTTAAATAAGACATTGACTGTAAATGACTTTAAGCTCTCGTTTTTTGTAATTTGGTTTATATATCAGGTTTTAATGAACTATTAACACGTTCCAGATGATGCAATTCCTAACATAACACATAACAAAACAGATTTGTTTTCAATGCTAATTTTTTAATTTCTCAAACTGTTAATCAAATTACCAAAGAACAGAAACATTTGAATAGTAAAAGGTAATGATACACATTCTCTGAATGTTCAATGACAAAATACGAGCCTGTCCTCTAGTTTAAGTGGATATATAATGTTGCATGAATATAGATTACATGTTTATGAACAATATCCTTCTACTCAATTCAAATGAAGCAATTTGTATGATGTAATTGCTTCAATAGATGTTTGAAACATCTTCTTATGTCCGCACTTATTTGAAGATAATTGGTCAATTAATTTATTTGTTTTATTATACTATTGTGGAAAAAGTGAGCTCCGAAATCGTGTTTATAGCGGCTAACATTTTAGCCACGAAAGAAAAATGCCAGACTTTACGTCTGAAACATAAATCAGTATTAAGCTATATTTTGATATTTATAACGGCTTTTTGAAATAACCGTTGGAACAGCAAAGTTTTAAGACTTGTGAACACAATGAGGTTAGAGATGTATGAAAAAAATGAAGTCTATAGTCCGACACGATAGAGGGGACCAAAACAGTTAGAGAAACGGAATGACTGTTTTATGAATAAAAGACACAATTGAAAATGAAATACAAAACCAACAAACTGACTCCAAAACAAGTTAGTTTTAATTCTTTTAGTCCATTCTACTCCTCGAGAGATTGTCATGTATGAGTAAACTTTTCAATTCTTAAGCACCGTCACAAGATATGGCAGTTTATTCACATATGAGACTTAGGAGACGAACCTTTGTTAATTTTCTGTCGAGGTTAAGACTGCCCTTAAAATGCGTTATGAGAAAATTTGACTGAACTAGTAAGTGTCGATATAAGCCTCAACCTCGTGTGAATTTGAAACGCTGGATTAACAGCATAAAGAATTGGCTGTTAAAGATAGGTCACAATAATGAGAGATATGGATAGACAGAAAAACAAACACACAGAGATGTTTGTACGTTTTATTTATGAAAAAATATATTAGTTTAGTTTAAAAATTTATTGTATTATGGAAACTGTAAAAAGCAGCGTTTAATATTGAATTGAATATCAGACTAAAATGCTTTCAACAATACTGTTCCGAGATTCTGTAAGCTGTTTGATGCTTACACAAGGAATAAATTCGTACTTTGACAAGTACATCAACACATCAAGAAAATCAAACATCGCCTCAGTCTTTTTGCAAAAATGTTTATATAATTCGACCCTCTATGTAAGGTATTTTTCAGCGAAAACTATTAACAGAAATGAAATCGTTGATAAACGACAGACTTTAAGTAGACTGTGTAAGCCAAGACCCAGACTGGTAATGCTGCAAAAGAGAGTTGTCGGGGAATAGAACACCGTCTTCTCTATACAGAAGTCCATTCCAGTATTTTTCGTATTTATCAGATTCGGACAAGAACTGGTTCGGAACTCAATGACAAGATTCGTGACAAGATTGGTTTAACAATTCACTAAACAATATTTTTTTGTTTGCTTAAAACTGCCGTCGCCGCCGGAAATAATTTTACGTTAACATTTGCCTCAAATTGAGTTGCGCTTGACACCGGGTTGAAGGGCGTGGAGTTGACAGTATTTTTTTCATTCCCTATCACTTACAGGCTAAAAACCGAGCATGCGATATTTTGACATTTGTCGTGTTCGGTGGCTTTCAAATGTTCTTTTTCATCTATTTTATTCACATGAAGAGTTTTTGCTGCTTAACCAGCCTTTCCATCTGAGGTACTTTTCCTATGCACCTTTAACTAAATAAATTTATCTTGCACAGGTATTTAGTAAAATATACTTTTCTTGAAACTGCAGTTACAAAAGGTTCTGTTGAACATCATCGTTTGTTTAATTTTAGTTGTAAAATAAAATATTCTCAGCTATTGGAAGATTAAGGAATCTGCATCTTCGTTGAATTTTGAAAATCTTTATCAAGGTAGAGTCCATGAAAAAGGCACAGTACGCGCAGTATGTTGACTGATGCCACATAATTAACAATGTATTGAAGTTAGTGACGGTCTAAAGAAAATCAAGTTAAGTTCAAACAATTGAGACACTCTTGGGCAATAAGTCATCCGGTTTGTTTGATTGGTAAAACAGACTTATCAACGTATCTGCCAAACTGTTCACTCATAGCTCTCCGAATTTGTTGTCACACACGGGATCTAAAAAAAATAGTCAGACATTTATTGACATGAGGCTGACGTTTGTTGTTTCATTAGAAAGACATGCAACATGTTATTTTGTTTAGAACATATACATTAATTAAGTACACAAATAATCAAGCAAGGCTATTGATCTTGACACTTATTTTTAATACTTTCATTAAGTAGGTCATTAGACTGAAGCGCATGTGTTTCGCAAGTATTAAAACCAGATCTTTACAGTTAATATTGTGGCCTGATGGCGACTTTAAAACGGTCAAAAGTTACGCGACGGTCATTTTTCATTGTTTAAGGCATTAACAATTAAGAATTTTATCTTTAACAATTGATCGACTCTTTTGAGCTCTTATCTTTCTATGGTATGTAGGTTTCAAGGTCATGCTGCAAATGGCTGATTAATCATTCATATCTAAACCTAGGATTGACATACTCTTAAAGACCGATGGCTGTGGTAGAGATTAGATCTGAACAATAGATTACCGATTGGCAGCACTCAGGTTTTTTTTACAATATACATGAAATAAGTTAAGGATACATAAATGGGTAGAATCTACTTTCGGTTTGAACCAGGAAGTAAGTTTTCCTTGAATTTCTTGAAAATTCTAACATTATTTTGAAAAATTGGCATTAAACATTGTATACCAGCATATACTTATTTCAGGTATGAGTTGCTTTGGTATATTGTCCATGAAACTCAGAGTTCTCATGCAAACGGGTTTTTTTCTTTTGTTTTAGTATGTGCTTGGTAATTAGAACATGAATTAGACTAAATTGAGCTTGCAAACATTAACTACATCTTTAGCTAAATACATTTCTTTACTTAAATCTAGGTGGCAATAAGTATTTTCCCCAAAATTCATTTTTGAAATTATAGCCAGTTTTCGCCATTTGCAATGTTTGCGACCTCTTAATGACGTACTTCTGCCGGAGAAACGAATATTTATGATGAAAAATGGAGCACGGCAAAAAGCAAGACATAGTTTACTTTGGTGACGAGTATTTTGGACGTTTATTAAGAACGTTCTTTGATCTTTACACAGCGTAAAATTATTACGTTAATACAAAACAACAGTAAAATAGGAATGGAAAATAAAAAGAGTAACAGCGAAATTCCTCACAGTTCTTGTGGTCATACCAGGATTTGAATGGACTGGGACAGTTTACTATAAATAGGCAATCTATATTCGTGCAAAATTTTACATTCGCTTAACACAGAAGAATATTTCAGACAATAGGATTGCCATTGACTTGTCTAGGAATGTGTATCATTATCGTATAAAATGCAAATTTTGGTAAGCATTATTGCAAAATTGTGAATTTTGTTAGGAAAAGTTATAAAGTCGGCAGTTTGACCAGTCCGTAAAATCAACTATGACAATTTCTATGATAAAAAGCATTTGTATTCAATAAAATTACACAGAACGAGAGCTTCAACGATTATCTCACACGAGCAAGCGATACATATAATTGGATAGCCCTTTTTCAGTTACCGAATTACGAAAACCAGTGTTTGTAAGTGACCGGGTTTTGACAATAGTACCAGCGAAATTATCAAAAGCTGCTTTGACAGTTCGGAATTTCAAAAAAGGGAAGTTAATGTCGATCATTTTTATAGACTACTAACAAAGCTTCAATAAAATTGACTGAACATTGTTACAAGCAAAACCTAAGCAATGATCAATTGCGAATTGTTCATTTACAATTTTAAAACTGAAACAGTTACAAATTTTAAATATCTTGGAATTACGTTGTAAAACAATGGAAGTTGGTCGCCAAGCCAAAATATAATCTTCACAATTTGTTTAATTTATTCAAAGATGTAGAACTACCTATAAAGCAGAAATTCAAACTTTTTGACACTTTGGTTGCATCCAATTTGAATTTTGGAGCAGAAATTTTTGGAAGCCATGAAGCTTCCTGACATAGAAACGATGCATACAAATTTCGTTCGTAGCACTTTATGTGTTAAAACAATCTTCAACCTTAGTGCACTTTTTCGAGAAACCGGAAAACTTCCGCTTGTTTTAGGTCGTAAATTGATAATGATAAAATACTGGATAAAACAATTAAAACAAGAACAACCCTCTATAGTAAAAATGTCTATGTTAAAAGCTGACGTTGATAGAAATAGTTTCAAAAGACCACAGCGAAGATTGACAAAAGCATCTAAATTATTGTTAAATCTGATAAGGTTCATATTTTATATCACTGTTAATGTTAATACGACTTAATTAAAAGATAAAAGGCATTTTGAAATTAAGCACAGAATTTTCCACGCATTCAAATTGTAAAAATAGCGATTCCTAAAACAACGGAAATAACGAAATTAAAAAATGTTAAAGAAATGTATGTGAAATAGTTACGAAGGATTAAATCCAGTATTCAATTAATACACCTATGTATTGTCCTATTTGCCATTTTGCCTTTTTTCACGAAACAATTGTACTAAGTTTATCTAGAGACCCATTCTAAGGCCAATGTTCCAAGAAAGTTGATTACATTGTTATTAGGTATAAGAATAATATATTACAAGTTTGCTTCGATGTGACCCATATTCTCAAGGAAATGAGTATAAAAGATAAAGTAATGACATAACAGAAATGCATGCAAGTAATGAAATATAAGTGTGTTCTAAGGAAGGCATACTATTCTTAAGGCAGGCAATTGTATCTGCAATTAGGAATATTTTCAATCTACATATAATCAAATATTCCTTATTAAACATTTTATGAAACTCGTCTTTATTTAAACTGGTTTCGTATATACATTACTGTAAAGTTAAAAGAATGCTGGACTTAAAAAATAAATTGTCATCTGTTGGACACGTCATGGGATGTGCGTTCGGGAAACTGACGTCTTTCAGCGAAATGACGTCATTTAGTTGAACAGATAGCAGTGCTTGTTGTGCATTTTGCGGTAGAATTAACATTTTATAATCGGAAAATGTTATAAGAAAATTTATATTGACAAAATATATAAGTGGATGATACATTTAATGTTTTTTGAATTGGTTTAATAACGATGTTTGAATTCAGAACATTTTATAATCTGGTGATACTTAACACTCCTCGTCGGTTGTCTGAAGTCAACAAGTCTTTAATTTTAGCAGTTATGTATGTACTGTCATTAGATATCTCCTGTGTATCATGCTGATCCACAGATCTATTCATCTTTATGATGGATTGCCAGACATGTCAGATTGATGCTGGATAAACCTTTCTAAGAATATCTAATCCCGCAATATATAAGTATAAATCAGTCACACGATGATAACGTTTATGAACGTTGCTTTTACACTTAACCAATGTTCTAACTACACCATTCATATAATTTTATGTTCTTGCAAGGAATCGGACATTACTCTTTTGACTAAAAACATACAAAGATATATATCGGTAGATTTCTGTTGCTCTTTGTGATTTATTAGTTTTATTTCTGTTTAAGCACTTTATTAGTGGTTTATAAAACAATTTATCACATACCTTCCGGTGTGGGAGTGTAATAACACCCGTTATATATTTTCGACATATAACTAGTTATATATCGTAGCCGAATCACTATTCATGCGCGTTACCAGCGATCAAAACAAATTTATGAAAATGACTTACTTTTGCCATCTGACCACTTCAGGCAACCAAGCAGCTTCTATAAGGAACTGAATTCCTTTAATTGATAATATCCAAGAAAAATATAACCTTGACATCTGTATTACTCCGTAAGATAGAAATACGCCTATGATGAAATTCAACAACAGCAACAAAGCCATTTTCATTTCGTTTAAATCGAAAACAAAATGACCCAGACGCTGACATCGTTTTCAGAACATCGTCGGTGTGATCTTACAACATCCCCGAAACAAAATAAAAACACTAGAAACACATTTTCAATCCAAATTATGAGTTTATATCCAGCCAATTTCAATGATCTCATATGCCGCTATGAAAGTTTACACAAATGACGTCATACATTAGATCGATTTTGGCAAATGGGAAAACGGTATGATAAATTCTTTGGGGACTAGCTTATGTATCACCCGACACGACCGAATTACACACGTTTTAATTTCGCTCTACTAGGCGATAGAAAGGGACAATTCATGGATTTTGCTTGTGTTTTTTTTTCAGGGTATGTGATATATGGAATACATCATTCGTGTTCATTTTATACTGAAATTATTAAACTCGTCATCTAAATCGATATAAAACTCGGCAAATGCCTCGTTTCATATCGATCTAGACGATTCGTTTAATAATTTCAGTATAAAATGATCACTCATGTTGTATCCTCTATATGGACGACGTTTTCACAAATATATATCTCGAAGTTATTTTAATTAAAGCTTATGTATAAACTAATAGATATGTTGATATTTGTGTAAATATACAATTACACATGTATTGTAAAAACAGCTCTCGTTGTCTGCATCTTATAAATTCCATCTAGCATTCGTTACTGTATTTAAGGATTGAATCTATATTTGATGGTTTTCATTTGGATATGGAAAACAGTTGGGTTGTTTAAAGTGTGTGAAGCCCGAAAGACTTCTCGCGTACAATAGTACAAATGTTGAGTACATAATATGCAGGGTAAATGCAACACATAAAATACAGGATCACTTGTAGGACTGTCATTCAAGGTTGTAAGTACACAGGGAACCTTCACGGTAAATCACTCACTAATATTTATAAAAGTTTAACGTAGATTTCATAATGATGTATACTCAACTTGGTGCTTAGCAAACTTTGAGTAGTTAAGTATATCGATAACATTGAACTTACGTATGGATAAAACAGAAAGTCAAATAATAGACAATTGGTTTTTGAGGATAAACCGAAACCGGTCAGAAATGCTACAACATCTTTTATCTAATTGCTAAGCAATCGCATCATTGCATAATCGAACAAAATTTTCTAAAATTATTTAAGAATCTGTATTTTTATCAGATGACCGCAATTTGCATCAGTGGAGAACACATCCGCTACTGGCGATTTTGCGCATTTGTTTGCGTATTTGGTTAGCATACTCCTTATCTATGTTGTGGTGTTAATTTGATTTCTGATTGGATTTCGTATCGGTTATAATATAAAATAACACTACAAATGACTGTTTATGATGTTTAATTATTGTTAACAATGGATTTGTTTCTTTGAAATGCTCAAAAATGGCTTAGTGATAGATTACGTTACAATCTTTGGTTTTTTTAAACAGGCATTTAAAGGAAAATGATATTTGCGGAACTAAGATGTTTTCTGGTGGAAATTCAGGATCAACGGAAGCTGTATATGACCATGAGTGATTGTCTAAAGAAGATAAAATTGTTATGCTTGACGCTAATGGAATTTCCAGATTAAACATGGTGATCTTAAGTGTTTGAAAGCTTCATAAATGGAGAGAGATTATTGTCAGATGATGAACAGGATTTAGGTTTTGAGGAAGAATGCACGAGATAAATAATCCTGTCTGGAAATTACATAATTATAGGAGAGTAGTGATGATATGACAAGATGCACTTTCTAGACAGCAGTAGGTACATATGTCAGTTCATTTCCTGTCATTTCATACCCATGATTCTACAACAAATTGCTTGGTCAGCGAATTTCGTTAACTTGCGCTTCAATTAAAGAGGATTGCTCTTTTGTTTTGACTTGGAAATCGTATCTATAGACATATACTACAACAAGTTTACTAAATTGCACATTGTAAATGCCTCTCGTTAAATTACAAATTTAATAAAGCAAACAATTCAGATACGCAAGCAAACGTTCTTGTTCTTGTGGATATGTCACTACTAAAATATTGGATAAAAGAGATGATTTTAATTTTAGTATTGTAATTTTTCCGTTTTTAGACGGTGATGTTCCGCTTCATACGGGGTTGATGTTTAACAGCTTGTTAGCGTTTCTAGAGTGTGTAGCATTGTTTAATTTTTAAATAAACGTAATCTTTACATAACAAAAAACTTTTGGAAAAAAAAAGTGAAATATGTATATAAGGAATGGCGACATCAAGTAGACACAGCCTCCCCACACAGCCAAAAAGCAGAAAGGAAAAACGAGCATGGTTATACAATTCAGGTGAATCAGTAGAAGAGGTACTGACGGATAATAGTGAACTATTATCGTATACATATGATAAAAAAGTAATATATGCATATCAGGAATCGCCACACTAACAAAACACAGCCTCCCCATGCAGCGAAAAAGAAGATAGGAAGAGAGAGAGAGAGAGAGAGAGAGAGAGAGAGAGAGAGAGAGAGAGAGAGAGAGAGAGAGAGAGAGAGAGAGAGCATGTCTTTTTAAAATCATGTCAATTCAAATAGGACGCCACAAACAATTATTGAAGAAATGAACCCTTGGAGATACCGCCTTGGAACGGTCAGTGGCAAAACAAATTGCCACTGGGGGGGGGGGGGTTTAAACCAGGTTCTAGGGTGCACCAACCTCACACTTGCCCCAACAGGTTCTCGTATCACAAAACAAGTACAGCAGTGCATTCTTTCGCGACCATTCCTATTGAACCGGGTGTTCTTATTTCTTTTCCTATCCTCGATTTACTTTAAATATTAGATAAACAGTTTCTTTTCGTTCGAACGTAGTGAATTAGAAAATAATAACTCGCATTAAATTTTATTCAACTTCTAACCGCGTAATGTAATATTTACATTGTCAGCGTCAACATATTTTACAGTTTGTTGTCGCAGACTGAATCGATACAGAATTTTGTGTCTATTACTCAAACTAAGTGAGAAACCACACATCACTTAAAACAAAAATCACAAAAGCAGATGCATCTGTGCACTTTTTCGTCTATAGCAGTTGTCATTTTTGTTGGCTGTCTAAATTAAATTCATTCATATTGATTAGCTAGTGAAATACGAGCAAATGTAAATGTAAACGTTTAAAGACTAGAAAACGCCGTAAAGCGAAAGAACAAGGTTTTCTTCTTAACTCAGAAGTGAAAAGGGGACATAACTATAACAAAATAAAAATCAAGAGTAACGAAACTTGTCATGATAATTTCTATTGTTAAGTTCGATTAACCTGCCTGCCTAACGCCATACCACTATGTAATAACCAAGGAAAACAAAAGAATATCTACTAGTAGTTAATAAATTCTTTATACACAAATTGTGAAAACTTGTTTCAGATTGCAGGCATAATAAAAGAATACAGTTTCTCCAATGACAACACTCTCAATCCTAAAGTCACAAAAAATAAGAAGCCTGTAAAGAAGATTTCAATATTGTAATACTCACTGTGTAGGTACATGTGTGCGCACTGTTTCCAACGCCATTATAAGTTAACACAGATCTATATTCAACTTAAACATGATCGTCCATGCGAGAAAAGGTTTTGATAAAAATAAAAAATATTAAGAAAAACGGTAATTGCAATCGCATGTATTTATTTTTCTTTTTTTTTGCGACGTTTAGATTGTAGAGGTTGATGCCTTTGAATTGTGTTTTCTCCGCCCTTTTGGTTCGATTAGGTTGGAAGATCAGATATGTAATTAAGTTAATTGCAAATATATCAGACATGAATGAGTATAAACTGTGTGATGGGTACATCTTAAAAGCTATACTTTACTTAGTAAACGGAAAATGGTCGTCGAGTGTGTTATGTAGTCTTCGGCACAATTAGAGTTTTCTTGTTTTATATAGATATAAGATGTTTCTTACAACCTTCGGCTTCCCAGTTAAGTCAAAGCAAAGAAGGCGGCTTTCAAACATCTTTTATCACTAATGAAAGCAGCTGCATTAAGCTACTTTTTAAAACTTGAGCTTTGATGTTAAAGAGTGTCTTAGAAATGTGTTTCCTTTTATCTTAGGTTGAGACGACATTATGTTTTTTATTGTTTAATAAAGGAATCAATACCTTTGAAGTTAGGAATTGTTGATTAGATTAGTTGCTTAGATGTCACTTATTCCATTTGCGTGACAAATAAACTTGATTTAATTTTGAAATCGTGCATCTTTGAAGCTTTAAGTTTGGAACGTGGTTATTGCTGCACATTTTAACCCCTTTTTTGAATAAGCAAACAAATGTTAAAATCTTTTATTAACCATTACATTTAAAATAACTAGAAGAAGTGGTTAGAAAGGTTAACAAATATATGTAATGGTGTGGATATGAAGATTTTATTTTATTTTTAAAATATCAGGGGTTGCCAGAGATGTTAACTTACAAAAAAGAGTAAAGTAAAGTAAAGTAAAGTAAAGTTTAAGTTAAAGTAAAAGTAAAAGTAACAGTAAAAGTAGAAGTAAAGTGAAGTGAAGTGAAGTGAAGTGAAGTAAAGGGAAGTGAAGTGAAGTGAAGTGAAGTGAAGTGAAGTGAAGTGAAGTAAAGTGAAGTAAAGTAAAGTAAAGTAAAGTAAAGTAAAGTAAAGTAAACAACATCACAAAACACAATATGATACTATAATAAGAAATAAAACTGCAAAAAATGTATCTGTGTTATTGTTTAGGTGTTTTGCATTTAATGGGTAGGTGCGTGCGTGTGTGTGCGTGTGAGTGAGCGAGTACGTGAGAGTGTGTGGGTGGGTGTGCGCAAGCAAGAACTGAATATTTAAAAAAAAAATGTGTACAAAAATCAATAATACACAATGCATTTTTATATACATGCCTTAACACATTTGCTGTTCATTGAGGCAATATTATACATTTTTCTTATCTTAAACAACATCAAACTTTGAACATAAAATATAAAAGGAACTAATAAATGATCATCCAGACCACTTTAGATACAAAGTTTAAAATGTGTCTACAGTAAAAGCATCTTTTATTTCTTTAGGAATTCCATAAACAACTGCCTGAATAAAGTAAGCTATTTTTATGTGTGTGAAGTTGGCTCTACGTTCGACGTTCGACGTTCGACATTCAAATTGCAGTTCGACGTTCGACATTCAAATTGCAGTTCGACGTTCGACATTCAGAACCAGTTCGACGTTCGACATTCAAAATGCAGTTCGACGTTCGACATTCAAAACCAGTTCGACGTTCGACATTCAAAATGCAGTTCGACGTTCGAGATTCAAAACCAGTTCGACGTTCGACATTCAAAATGCAGTTCGACGTTCGACATTCAAAACCAGTTCGACGTTCGACATTCAAAATGCAGTTCGACGTTCGACATTCAAAACCAGTTCGACGTTCGACATTCAAAATGCAGTTCGATGTTCGACATTCAAAACCAGTTCGACGTACGACATTCAAAATCAGTTCGACGTTCGACATTCAAAATGCAGTTCGACGTTCGACATTCAAAATCAGTTCGACGTTCGACATTCAAAATGCAGTTCGACGTTCGACATTCAAAACCAGTTCGACGTTCGACATTCAAAATGCAGTTCGACGTTCGACATTCAAAACCAGTTCGACGTTCGACATTCAAAATGCAGTTCGACGTTCGACATTCAAAACCAGTTCGACGTTCGACATTCAAAATGCAGTTCGACGTTCGACATTCAAAACCAGTTCGACGTTCGACATTCAAAATGCAGTTCGACGTTCGACATTCAAAACCAGTTCGACGTTCGACATTCAAAATCAGTTCGACGTTCGACATTCAAAATGCAGTTCGACGTTCGACATTCAAAATCAGTTCGACGTTCGACATTCAAAATGCAGTTCGACGTTCGACATTCAAAACCAGTTCGACGTTCGACATTCAAAATGCAGTTCGACGTTCGACATTCAAAATGCAGTTCGACGTTCGACATTCAAAATCAGTTCGACGTTCGACATTCAAAATGCAGTTCGACGTTCGACATTCAAAACGAGTTCGACGTTCGACATTCAAAATGCAGTTCGACGTTCGACATTCAAAACCAGTTCGACGTTCGACATTCAAAATGCAGTTCGACGTTCGACATTCAAAACCAGTTCGACGTTCGACATTCAAAATGCAGTTCGACGTTCGACATTCAAAACCATTTCGACGTTCGACATTCAAAATCAGTTCGACGTTCGACATTCAAAATGCAGTTCGACATTCGACATTCAAAATCAGTTCGACGTTCGACATTCAAAATGCAGTTCGACGTTCGACATTCAAAACGAGTTCGACGTTCGACATTCAAAATGCAGTTCGACGTTCGACATTCAAAACCTGTTCGACGTTCGACATTCAAAATGCAGTTCGACGTTCGACATTCAAAACCTGTTAGACGTTCGACATTCAAAATGCAGTTCGACGTTCGACATTCAAAACCATTTCGACGTTCGACATTCAAAATGCAGTTCGACGTTCGACATTCAGAACCAGTTCGACGTTCGACATTCAAAATGCAGTTCGACGTTCGACATTCAAAACCAGTTCGACGTTCGACATTCAAAATGCAGTTCGACGTTCGACATTCAAAACCAGTTCGACGTTCGACATTCAAAATGCAGATCGACGTTCGACATTCAAAACCAGATCGACGTTCGACATTCAAAATGCAGTTCGACGTTCGACATTCAAAAACAGTTCGACGTTCGACATTCAAAATGCAGTTCGACGTTCGACATTCAAAACCAGTTCGACGTTCGACATTCAAAATGCAGTTCGACGTTCGACATTCAAAACAAGTTCGACGTTCGACATTCAAAATGCAGTTCGACGTTCGACATTCAACACCAGTTCGACGTTCGACATTCAAAATGCAGTTCGACGTTCGACATTCAACACCAGTTCGACGTTCGACATTCAAAATCAGTTCGACGTTCGACATTCAAAATGCAGTTCGACGTTCGACATTCAAAACCAGTTCGACGTTCGACATTCAAAATGCAGATCGATGTTGGACATTCAAAACCAGTTCGACGTTCGACATTCAAAATGCAGATCGACGTTCGACATTCAAAACCAGTTCGACATTCGACATTCAAAATGCAGTTCGACGTTCGACATTGAAAAACAGTTCGACGTTCGACATTCAAAATGCAGTTCGACGTTCGACATTCAAAACCAGTTCGACGTTCGACATTCAAAATGCAGTTCGACGTTCGACATTCAAAATCAGTTCGACGTTCGACATTCAAAACCAGTTCGACGTTCGACATTCAAAATCAGTTCGACCTTCGACATTCAAAATGCAGTTCGACGTTCGACATTCAAAATCAGTTCGACGATCGACATTCAAAATGCAGTTCGACGTTCGACATTCAAAACCAGTTCGACGTTCGACATTCAAAATGCAGTTCGACGTTCGACATTTAAAACCAGTTCGACGTTCGACATTCAAAATGCAGTTCGACGTTCGACATTCAAAACCATTTCGACGTTCGACATTCAAAATGCAGTTCGACGTTCGACATTCAAAACCAGTTCGACGTTCGACATTCAAAATCAGTTCGACGTTCGACATTCAAAATGCAGTTCGACGTTCGACATTCAAAACCAGTTCGACGTTCGAATTTCAAAATGCAGATCGACGTTCGACATTCAAAACCAGATCGACGTTCGACATTCAAAATGCAGTTCGACGTTCGACATTCAAAAACAGTTCGACGTTCGACATTCAAAATGCAGTTCGACGTTCGACATTCAAAACCAGTTCGACGTTCGACATTCAAAATGCAGTTCGACGTTCGACATTCAAAACCAGTTCGACGTTCGACATTCAAAATGCAGTTCGACGTTCGACATTCAAAACCAGTTCGACGTTCGACATTCAAAATGCAGTTCGACGTTCGACATTCAAGACCAGTTCGACGTTCGACATTCAAAATGCAGTTAGACGTTCGACATTCAAAACGAGTTCGACGTTCGACATTCAAAATGCAGTTCGACGTTCGACATTCAAAACCAGTTCGACGTTCGACATTCAAAATGCAGTTCGACGTTCGACATTCAAAACCAGTTCGACGTTCGACATTCAAAACCAGTTCGACGTTCGATATTCAAAACCAGTTCGACATTCAAAATGTACATTCAAAATGCAGTTCGACTTTCGACATTCAAAACCAGTTCGACGTTCGACATTCAAAACCAGTTCGACATTCGACATTCAATATGCAGTTCGACGTTCGACATTCAAAACCAGTTCGACGTTCGACATTCAAAATGCAGTTCGACGTTCGACATTCAAAACCAGTTCGACGTTCGACATTCAAAATGCAGTTCGACGTTCGACATTCAAAACCAGTTCGACGTTCGACATTCAAAACCTGTTCGACGTTCGACATTCAATTTTTTTTTTGAGTAACTGATGTGTACCTTTATTCCGAATGCAAGTGACTGATTTTTAAACCATTTTGAAGGAATATGGTGCAGTTGCTTAAGAAGGGCCAATTTTACTTTAAAAATTCTTGGTTAACTTTTAGTGACCGGAAATTATCCACACTGATTTTTTTTGACTCGGGAAGTTATGTTCAGGCGATAGCCGGAAGTGATCCGGAATAGACCATGTTGGGGTGATCCGGATCTACCCATTTTTAGTATTTTTATTGAAAATAACGCAGTTTTACGTCTTATTCTAAAGTGACTAATTTTTATATTTATTTAAAATGCAAGTGCCTGTTTCTTTGACCAGATTGAATGATTATGGTAAAGTTGCTAAAGTATGACCAATTTTACCTTGTAAATACTTGGTTATCTTTAAGTGACCGGAAATTATTCGGACGTACTGTTTTTGACTAGGAAAGTAATGTTCAGGCGATGGCCGGAAGTGATCCGGAATAGACCATGTAAGGGTGATTCGGAACTATCCGTTTTCTGGGTTTTAGTTGAATTTAACGAAATTTCTTCATTTACCCAAACATTATCCGTACCTATATTCCGAATACAAGTGACTTAATAACTCTCTCTCACTCTATTTCTAGACATAATCTGAAATCTGGAAGAAGTGTTCAGGTATTATAGTCTCTGTAAATCGTGCCACTGCCACTCCGTAGAATCTAATGATGTAGTAATAACGGACTGAACCTTAAAAAGTAATTGTGTGCATGCATATACTCCCTGGGAATTGTACAAATACGAATAATCGATAAATTCAATTTTCCGTTTATAGTATTGTCAGAACGAAGCATATAATTTCAATCAACATTCATATTTACAGATAACGCATTGTGTACGCAGACTTTCAAGTTTGTTGCATTCTTGCTTTCACTTCAATCTGATGATGGTTGTGAGGGTTGGTGGGGGATCTGGTTAAGAAATACTTATACCGTGGTATGGTGTGACTTGTGCGAACGTTATTTCGTTTAAAAGATGATATCTCTTTAGTAACGATTTAAAGAAGGAAAACGCACCAGTGCCGTCAGTGGTGGATAAATCTGAAAATTAGTCTAATTTTTACTTCCAATTGCTGCATAAAAATAAAAGATTCTATTTTTATTGTTTTGAGTTCAAGTGTTAATATACATGCGTCTTATGCTTTTAAATAAAAAAGTATGAAACTACATTTGTATTTTCATGTCATATCCTGGTTTTGATGTCAGCACAGGAATATGGCACATTTTGTGTCTATATAGACCCTATATTGATTAGGTTTATTAGGGCTTTAAAGACAAATTAAAAAATTATCAACACCAGCATGCGCGCCGAGGCTAGTGCTTATCAATATACAATGCATACAGAACTCGTTTTGTATGTGATAATTCGTAACTCTCTTCTACCTCTTCCAAACAAATAATGTACACATCTGCAGTGCACAAAATCTTTTGACGATTATAGTAGAATGACAAATCCGCTCATCATAACTCTGTTTGAAGTATTATAGGAATTTATTTGCATCTTGTTATCTTATAGTGTTAAGCGCATAGGCTTAAGGTAGAACGCGAATTTTCGAATTTATTCATCAAATTTGGCTTGTTTTTTTTTTACTGACGATGACTCCAGCATGAATCCGCAAACAGTTTTTCTAATAGTAGTTTGTTTTGATATTTACCTTCAAAGTTAGCTATCAATGCCAGTTTTTTGTAGTGACGTCAATGACGTTCGTCGAACACTTTTTCGAGGCTTGGAGAAAAGTGGGGTTTTCAATTGCATTTGTTGAATTTACGGACCCATAAACTCAGTTTTGTAAATTTATTTTTTAATATAAACGGGTCAGTTGACAGGGGATGATGGTTTTATCCCCCACTTCAGATATTCAATGTAAAAAAGTACTTATTATTTTATAAACTTTGCTGTTTTTTTTTTGGAAGTTATAGACATTTGAATAAAACTGTTCAAATCTTTAGTCTATGCACCTAATAGAAATAGTTTAGCGCTTAAATTTGTTTGTGGTGACGCGTAAAATAATTTTGTAAAGATAATTTTTTCGTAGTCCAAGCAGATCTATAAAAATATCTATCAATTCTACGTGCCTTAGTTTGTCTTGTAAAAAGTTTAAGGGATGACAAAAATAAGCTGTTCGTATGTTTGTTTTTTCCCCATAATTTTCTGCAAATATATACCTTTTTTGGGGAGGGGGGGGGGTTGTAAGCTGCGATTTCAAATGGTTGACATTGATTACAATTTCAGCGTTTACTTACAGCGTCAGTATGTTGTTTTATTGTTCCATAATGGGGTGCTCTATGGGGTACGTATGTACCGAGAGCTATTCCATTTATCCACATACATTGCACTTCTTATTGTGCAAATTTTAAATTAATGACTGATCGAAGTGTTCATTTTTTTTCTCATAAAAGCGTCTAAAAAAGTATAGCAAAAGAAGAGATCGTCAAGTTGTTAGTGGTATGTTGCTTGCCGGTGACGATGGGAATCGCACACCGTGAGAAACGACAAAACCAATGTGAAGGCCTTGGCACTGAGGTATGGAATACGCCCTCCGTTTTCTTGTTTTAACGTACTTTCGCGATAACGGCTACGACACGCACACTGACCACGCAAATTGGTTCCTGTACGTGTCTGTTTCTTGCATGCCATAGATTGCTAAAAATGTATAAGAACGGCGATTCCACGCCTGTATGTCGTGTCTGCGGTTATGCGCAGTATACGATTTTCACTGTCACGACAATCTGCATAGAAAGGTACCACGAAACGAAGCAGCATCAGACAAAGAAAATTGCTGTAAAATTGATTTAGAAAAGGTCCGAATTGTTTAACCTTTTCCTATCTATACACGCCTTTTCTCGCATAAAGCAATCAACAAAATGCAGGTTATTTTCATAGATTTTTCTTCTCAGTGCCACATCCGGAAATCCCCGAAGATTTTGTTCGGAGCGTTCTGATTGGTCGAAATATTGACTTAGTCCGGAAATAGTTTGCACACAAATTGTTCGACCAATCAGAACGCTCCTAAAAAGCGTAAGGGATTTCCGGAAGTGGCACTAAGGATAAGAATCTATGAAAAAATAACCTGCATTTCGGAGGCCGTTTTCTGTTAAATATTACGCGTTATTCGAGCTTTTGGTGGGGGGGGGGGGGGGTGGGGGTGGGGCTGGTCAAGCGCCAGTATTTTTTCATCTACTTCGAAAATGCAATGTGTCAATAAACTTTGATATGCGGCAAAACAATTTGCATAACGTCGGAGCCAGTCGCAAAATCGTGCCAAATGAAACATCTACAAAGACAATTTTATTACTATTACAGTAGTATCATTATATTTCGCCGGGACCGGTTTTCGCACATAAGCCATTGCGGTGCCATTTGCGCAGTTATATTTATTTTAGAAGCCTAATATGTTAACAAGTATGTCGTGAGTTCTATAAAGAGACCGAAAGGCTGGTGGCACTTGTTAATGAAAATAACAAAAGGCTAGTGTGATTGATAAAATTAATGGGCATTTATTAAAATACCATAAACTTGTAAGTAAAATAAACATTTTGATTATTTTAACTTATCTGGGCTGAGAAAAAAAAACAACACCCTTATGAAAAGCAAAGAGAACATTATCAAAACTGTAACATCAATAATGTTACATACATATAAACTGAGTGAAAATGATATTTCGGCCAAGCAAATGAAGGTTTTGTGTTCCGTCTTCATTGTTTGAGCAACAAAGCAAAGATGGCCTGGGGTTAATACGATTGGTTACAATGTTTAGTCTGTTTTGATTGGCCGACATATGAACTGAAGTTTTTATATAAAAAGAACAAAAGTACTAAACGAAATATTTAGGTTATGCAGAATGTTAGACAGTTGAACCCCGACATAAATCATTTTATAATCCATATTGATAAATTTCACTGGACTTTCTTTCGCGCATGTTTTCTAGTGCGGATTACGCGAAAATTAAATCCGCATGCAATATAATGATACCACAGTATCTCTCGAGGTTTCTAATCGCAGACATATGACGAGGATGTAGACGAAAAGCCGAATTAAATAATATAACTTTAAAATTATAATGCAACATATGAAGGGCACGCTGACAAAATTATATTACCAGACAGAACTTCACAAAAAACACGTTTCTTAACACTGTAGACCTTGATTAAACTCAAAAAATGTGAAATCATCATATATATTATCATCAATATCGGACTTAATTATATTCAAAAAATAAATTAACAAAGCAGGGCTCTTTAGTCCGTAAATTCAACCTGGGCCGTTCACAAACAAAATCATACAAATTTAAATGAATGTACAAAACACGACATTTAACAAAGTAACCCATCTACGAAGATTACTAATATTCATTCGATGATAAACAAAGGTTATTACTTGTCCCAATCCATTTATGGTAGTTCCAGATCACCATATCGGATGACTTTTGACTTTTGCCTGAACGTTACTTCCCGAGTCCAAAAAATTGTCAGAATGACTTCCTATCACTAAAAGTAAACCTTAAAATCGGTCCTACTTTAGCAACTGTACCATATTCCTATAAAGAAGTTTCGCTACTGCCGGACATAGAAAATAGAGCTTGCATAAATATATCCATTCAGGTATTAAGTGATGCGTTTTGATTGCGTTCCGTGTACTTAAACATGGTTTATCCCATCCGGTATAAAATACACGAGTATATGAAAAAATCGTTTAATAAAAAATGTGTTTGGACAGTTCCGTTTCATCCCAACATCGTTTATTCTGGATCACTTCCGCCTAAGTCAAAAACATCAATCCCGAATATGTTCCGGTCACTAAACGATAATCAAAGATTTTCAGGGTGAAATTGGGCCTACTTTAACAATTTTACCATCGTCCTCCAAAATGGTCAATGGAACAGTCACGTGCAATCGGAATACAGGTTCAAATTAGTTACTAAAAGATAAATGTGATTAAATGAAGGAAATGCTTTAAATTTAATAAAAATTACAACAATGAGATGGTTCAGATCACCCCTACATGATTACTTCCGGCGATCGTCTGAACGTTACTTCCCGAGTCCAATAAATTAGCTCGAATAATTTCTTGTCATAAAAAGTTAACTAATAGTCAGTTGTAAGGAAAAATGATCCTACTTTAGCAACTGTTCCGTAATTCTTCAAAATAGTCAAAGAAATAGTCACTTGCATTCGGAGTACAGGTACAAATTATTTACTAAAGACTTAAGTTTGGGTAAATGAAGAAATTTCGTTAAATTCAATTAAAAACCACAAAATGGGTAGTTCCGAATCACCCTTACATGGTCTATTCCGGATCACTTCCGGCCATCGCCTGAACATTACTTTCCTAGTCAAAAACAGTACGTCCGAATAATTTCCGGTCACCCAAAGATAACCAAGTATTTACAAGGTAAAATTGGTCATACTTTAGCAACTTTAACATAATCATTCAAAATGGTCAAAGAAACAGGCATTTGCGTTTGAAATAAATATAACACTTAGTCACTTTAGAATAAGACGTAAAATTGCGTTATTTTCAATAAAAATACTAAAAATGGGTAGTTCCGGATCACCCCAACATGGTCTATTCCGGATCACTTCCGGCTATCGCCTGAACCTAACTTCCAGAGTCAAAAAAAATCAGTGCGGATAATTTCCAGTCACTAAAAGTTAACCAAGAATTTTCGAAGTAAAATTGGCCCTTCTTAAGCAACTGCACCATATACCTTCAAATTGGTTTAAAAAACAGTCACTTGCATTCGGAATAAAGGTACACATCAGTTACTCCAATAAAATTTTGAATGTCGAACGTCGAACTGCATTTTGAATGTCGAACGTCGATCTGGTTTTGAATGTCGAACATCGAACTGCATTTTGAATGTCGAACGTCGATCTGAATTTTGAATGTCGAACGTCGAACTGGTTTTGAATGTCGAACGTGGAACTGCATATTGAATGTCGAACGTCGAACTGGTTTTGAATGTCGAACGTCGAACTGCATTTTGAATGTCGAAAGTCGAACTGGTTTTGAATGTCGAACGTCGAACTGCATTTTGAATGTCGAATGTCGAACTGGTTTTGAATGTCGAACGTCGAACTGCATTTTGAATGCGAACGTCGAACTGGTTTTGAATGTCGAACGTCGAACTGCATTTTGAATGTCGAACGTCGAACTGGTTTTGAATGTCGAACGTCGAACTGCATTTTGAATGTCGAACGTCGAATTGGTTTTGAATGTCGAACGTCGAATTGGTTTTGAATGTCGAACGTCGAACTGCATTTCGAATGTCGAACGTCGAACTGCATTTTGAATGTCGAACGTCGAACTGGTTTTGAATGTCGAACGTCGAACTGCATTTTGAATGTCGAACGTCGAACTGGTTTTGAATGTCGAACGTCGAACTGGTTTTGAATGTCGAACGTCGAACTGCATTTTGAATGTCGAACGTCGAACTGGTTTTGAATGTCGAACGTCGAACTGCATTTTGAATGTCGAACGTCGAACTGGTTTTGAATGTCGAACGTCGAACTGCATTTTGAATGTCGAACGTCGAACTGGTTTTGAATGTCGAACGTCGAACTGCATTTTGAATGTCGAACGTCGAACTGGTTTTGAATGTCGAACGTCGAACTGCATAATGAATGTCGACAGCCGAACTGGTTTTGAATGTCGAACGTCGAACTGCATTTTGAATGTCGAACGTCGAACTGGTTTTGAATGTCGAACGTCGAACTGCATTTTGAATGTCGAACGTCGAACTGGTTTTGAATGTCGAACGTCGAACTGGTTTTGAATGTCGAACGTCGAACTGGTTTTGAATGTCGAACGTCGAACTGGTTTTGAATGTCGAGCGTCGAACTGCATTTTGAATGTCGAACGTCGAACTGGTTTTGAATGTCGAACGTCGAACTGCATTTTGAATGTCGAACGTCGAACTGGTTTTGAATGTCGAACGTCGAACTGCATTTTGAATGTCGAACGTCGAACTGGTTTTGAATGTCGAACGTCGAACTGCATTTTGAATGTCGAACGTCGAACTGGTTTTGAATGTCGAACGTCGAACTGCATTTTGAATGTCGAACGTCGAACTGCATTTTGAATGTCGAACGTCGAACTGGTTTTGAATGTCGAACGTCGAACTGCATTTTGAATGTCGAACGTCGAACTGGTTTTGAATGTCGAACGTCGAACTGCATTTTGAATGTCGAACGTCGAACTGGTTTTGAATGTCGAACGTCGAACTGCATTTTGAATGTCGAACGTCGAACTGGTTTTGAATGTCGAACGTCGAACTGCATTTTGAATGTCGAACGTCGAACTGGTTTTGAATGTCGAACGTCGAACTGCATTTTGAATGTCGAACGTCGAACTGGTTTTGAATGTCGAACGTCGAACTGCATTTTGAATGTCGAACGTCGAACTGGTTTTGAATGTCGAACGTCGAACTGCATTTTGAATGTCGAACGTCGAACTGGTTTTGAATGTCGAACGTCGAACTGCATTTTGAATGTCGAACGTCGAACTGGTTTTGAATGTCGAACGTCGAACTGCATTTTGAATGTCGAACGTCGAACTGGTTTTGAATGTCGAACGTCGAACTGCATTTTGAATGTCGAACGTCGAACTGGTTTTGAATGTCGAACGTCGAACTGCATTTTGAATGTCGAACGTCGAACTGGTTTTGAATGTCGAACGTCGAACTGCATTTTGAATGTCGAACGTCGAACTGGTTTTGAATGTCGAACGTCGAACTGCATTTTGAATGTCGAACGTCGAACTGGTTTTGAATGTCGAACGTCGAACTGCATTTTGAATGTCGAACGTCGAACTGGTTTTGAATGTCGAACGTCGAACTGCATTTTGAATGTCGAACGTCGAACTGGTTTTGAATGTCGAACGTCGAACTGCATTTTGAATGTCGAACGTCGAACTGGTTTTGAATGTCGAACGTCGAACTGCATTTTGAATGTCGAACGTCGAACTGGTTTTGAATGTCGAACGTCGAACTGCATTTTGAATGTCGAACGTCGAACTGCATTTTGAATGTCGAACGTCGAACTGGTTTTGAATGTCGAACGTCGAACTGCATTTTGAATGTCGAACGTCGAACTGGTTTTGAATGTCGAACGTCGAACTGCATTTTGAATGTCGAACGTCGAACTGGTTTTGAATGTCGAACGTCGAACTGCATTTTGAATGTCGAACGTCGAACTGGTTTTGAATGTCGAACGTCGAACTGCATTTTGAATGTCGAACGTCGAACTGGTTTTGAATGTCGAACGTCGAACTGCATTTTGAATGTCGAACGTCGAACTGGTTTTGAATGTCGAACGTCGAACTGCATTTTGAATGTCGAACGTCGAACTGGTTTTGAATGTCGAACGTCGAACTGCATTTTGAATGTCGAACGTCGAACTGGTTTTGAATGTCGAACGTCGAACTGCATTTTGAATGTCGAACGTCGAACTGGTTTTGAATGTCGAACGTCGAACTGCATTTTGAATGTCGAACGTCGAACTGGTTTTGAATGTCGAACGTCGAACTGCATTTTGAATGTCGAACGTCGAACTGGTTTTGAATGTCGAACGTCGAACTGCATTTTGAATGTCGAACGTCGAACTGGTTTTGAATGTCGAACGTCGAACTGCATTTTGAATGTCGAACGTCGAACTGGTTTTGAATGTCGAACGTCGAACTGCATTTTGAATGTCGAACGTCGAACTGGTTTTGAATGTCGAACGTCGAACTGCATTTTGAATGTCGAACGTCGAACTGGTTTTGAATGTCGAACGTCGAACTGCATTTTGAATGTCGAACGTCGAACTGGTTTTGAATGTCGAACGTCGAACTGCATTTTGAATGTCGAACGTCGAACTGGTTTTGGATGTCGAAAGTCGAACTGCATTTTGAATGTCGAACGTCGAACTGGTTTTGAATGTCGAACGTCGAACTGCATTTTGAATGTCGAACGTCGAACTGCATTTTGAATGATGAACGTCGAACTGGTTTTGATTGTCGAACGTCGAACTGCATTTTGAATGTCGAACGTCGAACTGGTTTTGAATGTCGAACGTCGAACTGCATTTTGAATGTCGAACGTCGAACTGGTTTTGAATGTCGAACGTCGAACTGCATTTTGAATGTCGAACGTCGAACTGGTTTTGAATGTCGAACGTCGAACTGTATTTTCAATGTCGAACGTCGAACTGGTTTTGAATGTCGAACGTCGAACTGCATTTTGAATGTCGAACGTCGAACTGGTTTTGAATGTCGAACGTCGAACTGCATTTTGAATGTCGAACGTCGAACTGGTTTTGAATGTCGAACGTCGAACTGCATTTTGAATGTCGAACGTCGAACTTGTTTTGAATGTCGAACGTCGAACTGCATTTTGAATGTCGAACGTCGAACTGCATTTTGAATGTCGAACGTCGAACTGGTTTTGATTGTCGAACGTCGAACTGCATTTTGAATGTCGAACGTCGAACTGGTTAGAATGTCGAACGTCGAACTGCATTTTGAATGTCGAACGTCGAACTGGTTTTGAATGTGGAACGTCGAACTGCATTTTGAATGTCGAACGTCGAATTGGTTTCGAATGTCGAACGTCGAACTGCATTTTGAATGTCGAACGTCGAATTGGTTTTGAATGTCGAACGTCGAGCTGCATTTTGAATGTCGAACGTCGAACTGGTTTTGAATGTCGAACGTCGAACTGCTTTTTGAATGTCGAACGTCGAACTGGTTTTGAATGTCGAACGTCGAACTGCATTTTGAATGTCGAACGTCGAACTGGTTTTGAATGTCGAACGTCGAACTGCATTTTGAATGTTCGAACGTCGAACTGCATTTTGAATGTCGAACGTCGAACTGGTTTTGAATGTCGAACGTCGAACTGCATTTTGAATGTCGAACGTCGAACTGGTTAGAATGTCGAACGTCGAACTGCATTTTGAATGTCGAACGTCGAACTGGTTTTGAATGTCGAACGTCGAACTGCATTTTGAATGTCCGAACGTCGAATTGGTTTTGAATGTCGAACGTCGAACTGCATTTTGAATGTCGAACGTCGAACTGGTTTTGAATGTCGAACGTCGAACTGCATTTTGAATGTCGAACGTCGAACTGGTTTTGAATGTCGAACGTCGAACTGCATTTTGAATGTCGAACGTCGAACTGGTTTTGAATGTCGAACGTCGAACTGCATTTTGAATGTCGAACGTCGAACTGGTTTTGAATGTCGAACGTCGAACTGCATTTTGAATGTCGAACGTCGAACTGGTTTTGAATGTCGAACGTCGAACTGCATTTTGAATGTCGAACGTCGAACTGGTTTTGAATGTCGAACGTCGAACTGCATTTTGAATGTCGAACGTCGAACTGGTTTTGAATGTCGAACGTCGAACTGCATTTTGAATGTCGAACGTCGAACTGCGTTTTGAATGATGAACGTCGAACTGGTTTTGATTGTCGAACTGCATTTTGAATGTCAAACGTCGACCTGGTTTTGAATGTCGAACGTCGAACTGCATTTTGAATGTCGAACGTCGAACTGCATTTTGAATGTCGAACGTCGAACTGGATTTGAATGTCGAACGTCGAACTGCATTTTGAATGTCGAACGTCGAACTGGTTTTGAATGTCGAACGTCGAACTGCATTTTGAATGTCGAACGTCGAACTGGTTTTGAATGTCGAACGTCGAACTGCATTTTGAATGTCGAACGTCGAACTGGTTTTGAATGTCGAACGTCGAACTGCATTTTGAATGTCAAACGTCCAACTTCACACACATGCTATTTTTATATAATTCTAAGTGTGGCATTGTAATACAAAAAAATATGGTTAATATGGGATCGTAATATATAATTTTCGAATTGTAATCGGTGACGAGGAACATACATTTTGCAAATATAATCAGGTAAGACATTGTGGGCTACTTTGTACATAAAAACAGCTTTATTAAAAATAAGTCTTTGATGAAACCTTTGAATATTTAATTTTTGCAGAGCTGAGTCAAAATCAATGTATTCATTGCCTAAGTGTTTTTGAATGTCGAACGTCGAACTGCATTTTGAATGTCGAACGTCGAACTGGTTTTGAATGTCGAACGTCGAACTGCATTTTGAATGTCGAACGTCGAACTGGTTTTGGATGTCGAACGTCGAACTGCATTTTGAATGTCGAACGTCGAACTGGTTTTGAATGTTGAACGTCGAACTGCATTTTGAATGTCGAACGTCGAACTGCGTTTTGAATGATGAACGTCGAACTGGTTTTGATTGTCGAACTGCATTTTGAATGTCAAACGTCGACCTGGTTTTGAATGTCGAACGTCGAACTGCATTTTGAATGTCGAACGTCGAACTGGTTTTGAATGTCGAACGTCGAACTGCATTTTGAATGTCGAACGTCGAACTGGATTTGAATGTCGAACGTCGAACTGCATTTTGAATGTCGAACGTCGAACTGGTTTTGAATGTCGAACGTCGAACTGGTTTTGAATGTCGAACGTCGAACTGCATTTTGAATGTCGAACGTCGAACTGCTTTTTGAATGTCGAACGTCGAACTGGTTTTGAATGTCGAACGTCGAACTGCATTTTGAATGTCGAACGTCGAACTTGTTTTGAATGTCGAACGTCGAACTGCATTTTGAATGTTGAACGTCGAACTGCATTTTGAATGTCGAACGTCGAACTGGTTTTCATTGTCGAACGTCGAACTGCATTTTGAATGTCGAACGTCGAACTGGTTAGAATGTCGAACGTCTAACTGCATTTTGAATGTCGAACGTCGAACTGGTTTTGAATGTCGAACGTCGAACTGCATTTTGAATGTCGAACGTCGAATTGGTTTCGAATGTCGAACGTCGAACTGCATTTTGAATGTCGAACGTCGAATTGGTTTTGAATGTCGAACGTCGAGCTGCATTTTGAATGTCGAACGTCGAACTGGTTTTGAATGTCGAACGTCGAACTGCTTTTTGAATGTCGAACGTCGAACTGGTTTTGAATATCGAACGTCGAACTGCATTTTGAATGTCGAACGTCGAAGTGGTTTTGAATGTCGAACGTCGAACTGCATTTTGAATGTCGAACGTCGAACTGGTTTTGAATGTCGAACGTCGAACTGCATTTTGAATGACGAACGTCGAACTGGTTTTGGATGTCGAACGTCGAACTGCATTTTGAATGTCGAACGTCGAACTGGTTTTGAATGTTGAACGTCGAACTGCATTTTGAATGTCGAACGTCGAACTGCGTTTTGAATGATGAACGTCGAACTGGTTTTGATTGTCGAACTGCATTTTGAATGTCAAACGTCGACCTGGTTTTGAATGTCGAACGTCGAACTGCATTTTGAATGTCGAACGTCGAACTGCATTTTGAATGTCGAACGTCGAACTGGATTTGAATGTCGAACGTCGAACTGCATTTTGAATGTCGAACGTCGAACTGGTTTTGAATGTCGAACGTCGAACTGGTTTTGAATGTCGAACGTCGAACTGGTTTTGAATATCGAACGTCGAACTGCATTTTGAATGTCGAACGTCGAAGTGGTTTTGAATGTCGAACGTCGAACTGCATTTTGAATGTCAAACGTCCAACTTCACACACATGCTATTTTTATATAATTCTAAGTGTGGCATTGTAATACAAAAAAATATGGTTAATATGGGATCGTAATATATAATTTTCGAATTGTAATCGGTGACGAGGAACATACATTTTGCAAATATAATCAGGTAAGACATTGTGGGCTACTTTGTACATAAAAACAGCTTTATTAAAAATAAGTCTTTGATGAAACCTTTGAATATTTAATTTTTGCAGAGCTGAGTCAAAATCAATGTATTCATTGCCTAAGTGGTTTTGAATGTCGAACGTCGAACTGCATTTTGAATGTCGAACGTCGAACTGGGTTTGAATGTCGAACGTCGAACTGCATTTTGAATGTCGAACGTCGAACTGGTTTTGGATGTCGAACGTCGAACTGCATTTTGAATGTCGAACGTCGAACTGGTTTTGAATGTTGAACGTCGAACTGCATTTTGAATGTCGAACGTCGAACTGCGTTTTGAATGATGAACGTCGAACTGGTTTTGATTGTCGAACTGCATTTTGAATGTCAAACGTCGACCTGGTTTTGAATGTCGAACGTCGAACTGCATTTTGAATGTCGAACGTCGAACTGGTTTTGAATATCGAACGTCGAACTGCATTTTGAATGTCGAACGTCGAACTGGATTTGAATGTCGAACGTCGAACTGCATTTTGAATGTCGAACGTCGAACTGGTTTTGAATGTCGAACGTCGAACTGGTTTTGAATGTCGAACGTCGAACTGCATTTTGAATGTCGAACGTCGACCTGGTTTTGAATGTCGAACGTCGAACTGCATTTTGAATGTCGAACGTCGAACTGGTTTTGAATGTCGAACGTCGAACTGCATTTTGAATGTCGAACGTCGAACTGGATTTGAATGTCGAACGTCGAACGGCATTTTGAATGTCGAACGTCGAACTGGTTTTGAATGTCGAACGTCGAACTGGTTTTGAATGTCGAACGTCGAACTGCATTTTGAATGTCGAACGTCGAACTGGTTTTGAATGTCGAACGTCGAACTGTATTTTGAATGTCGAACTTCGAATTGGTTTTGAATGTCGAATGTCGAACTGCATTTTGAATGTCGAACGTCGAACTGGTTTTGAATGTCGAACGTCGAACTGCATTTTAAATGTCGAATGTCGAACTGGTTTTGAATGTCGAACGTCGAACTGCATTTTGAATGTCGAACGTCGAACTGGTTTTGAATGTCGAACGTCGAACTGCATTTTGAATGTCGAACTTCGAACTGGTTTTGAATGTCGAACGTCGAACTGGCTTTGAATATCTAACGTCGAACTGCATTTTGAATGTCGAACTTCGAACTGGTTTTGAATGTCGAACGTCGAACTGCATTTTGAATGTCGAACGTCGAACTGGTTTTGAATGTCGAACGTCGAACTTCATTTTAAATGTCGAACGTAAAACTGCATTTTGAATGTCAAACGTCGAACTGCATTTTGAATGTCGAACGTCGAACTGGTTTTGAATGTCGAACGTCGAACTGCATTTTGAATGTCGAACGTCGAACTGGTTTTGAATGTCGAACGTCGAACTGCAGTTTGAATGTCGAAAGTCGAACTGGTTTTGAATGTCGAACGTCGAACTGCATTTTGAACGTCGAACGTCGAACTGCATTTTCAATGTCGAACGTCGAACTGGTTTTGAATGTCGAACATCGAACTGCATTTTGAATGTCAAACGTCGAACTGGTTTTGAATGTCGAACGTCGAACTGCATTTTGAATGTCGAACGTCGAACTGGTTTTGAATGTCGAACGTCGAACTGGTTTTGAATGTCGAACGTCGAACTGGTTTTGAATGTCGAACGTCGAACTGTATTTGAATGTCGAACGTCGAACTGGTTTTGAATGTCGAACGTCGAACTGAATTTTGAATGTCGAACGTCGAACTGGTTTTGAATGTCGAACGTCGAACTGCATTTTGAATGTCGAACGTCGAACTGGTTTCGAATGTCGAACGTCGAAGTGCATTTTGAATGTCGAACGTCGAACTGGTTTTGAATGTCGAACGTCGAACTGCAATTTGAATGTCGAACGTCGAACGTCGAACGTAGAGCCAACTTCACACACATGCTATTTTTATATAATTCTAAGTGTGGCATTGTAATACAAAAAAATATGGTTAATATGGGATCGTAATATATAATTTTCGAATTGTAATCGGTGACGAGGAACATACATTTTGCAAATATAATCAGGTAAGACATTGTGGGCTACTTTGTACATAAAAACAGCTTTATTAAAAATAAGTCTTTGATGAAACCTTTGAATATTTAATTTTTGCAGAGCTGAGTCAAAATCAATGTATTCATTGCCTAAGATGGTTCTACATGCTCTTTTCTGTAATTTAAGAATCATTTTAATATTTCGAGTTACTGTATTTTCCCACAATATAGAACAATAATCTAAGTGTGGTTGTGCATATGCCTTGTAACCTGGTTTAAACCCCCAGTGACAATTTGATTTGCCACTGACCGTTCCAAGGCGGTAACCCCTCGGGTTCTCATTTTTGTTAATTGTTAGTGGTGTCTCTTTTGAAACTGATCATTATATTAACCATGCTCTCTCCCTCTCTAATTCTTGACTGTGTGGGGAGGCTGTTTTTTTAATGTGGCGATTCCTGATATGCATATTTCACCTTTTTATAAAACAATTTTCTAGAATTAATTGGAAGGAAATCCTTAATGTTTGACAGAAGCCAAATGTAAGAGGATATTTTTCTGCATATTGCTTTTACATGGAAATCCCATTTTCAGTCATTTTGAAAATGGACTCCCAATATTTTTTTCATATGAACTTTGATCAATTTTAAAATCTTTGTAGAATAAAGAGACCTGATCGCTTTCAAAGCACCGTCTTTTTTTTTGTTGTGTTGAAATAAACATTACTTTGGTTTTATCAGTATTGATTCGCATGCAATTGGTTGCACACCATTTTGTAAACTGAAACGAGCTGTATTTAAATTAAATTCTAGAATACTCTTATCACTTTGAATATCATACATGGTTGTATCATCGGCATAAAGATCGGTTGAACAAATTGCGTGCCCGATAGCGAGAGGAAAGTAGTTTATAAGTATAAGAAAAAGCAAGGGCCAAGAATAAGTCCCTGAGGCACACCGCAAGGTAAAATTTCTTCATGACAAGAGTGCTGGTTGTTAATTTGCACTCGCTGATGACGATTTGACAAGTAGGACCTAAACCATTCGATGCTTAAATTGTTGCATTTGTATATTTTAAGTTTCTTGATAATAATATTGTGATCAACTAAATCGAATGCCTTTTGAAAGTCCACTAATAATGCGCAAATGACTTTGCCTTCGTTTAAAAAGAGATGATAACCAACAGAAAAATATCAAAGTTAAGGTAATTTATATTAAACATTATATATTCTGGTATTATCATAGGACAGGCCTCACAGAAAGATAAAGTATGTAAACCAGGACACACAAAGCCTTCATATATGCCTGATAGCAGAGAGAAAACAGAGCGTTAGTTTATAACACGCCATGGGACGACCGATGGCAAAACCAGGGCTGAAGGTTATGAAACTGAGATTGGAAACCAGTCTCAAATCTCAAGCATCTAATTGGCTGAAATGGCGATCAGATGCTTGAGATTTGAGACTGGTTTCCATGCGTAGCTTTATAACCTTGTGCACAATTTTTCGTTTATACCAGATTTTCGGTTGCATAAGGTTACATCACACTTCCTTGGCAAATCACAAGTTTTCCTGGTTAAATAATTCAAATCCACCGTTCTGTCGGAAAATTAGCATGCGGTATTATTAAAACTACAAAAAGTAGATAATGGTACTGTTGCTTTCACTTTGATATACATTTTTCACATCTTATTTTTTGTTTAATATGAACAACGACAAAATGTGAGTCGTTAACGGAATCATGTGATGGCGCCTGAGGCGACAACATCTTGGTACAAAAGATAAAAATGAAATACGAAAAGTCCACCGTACACGACATGTGTGAAAACATTACAGAATCGGTTTGATTCAGCCTGTAAATTGGCAGTAATAAAATACATTGTACTGCCAACACCATCTAGCCCCGGGTTAGATAGAAAAAAAGTAGAAAATGAAGTTTTGACGACAAAAAAGATTTAAGTGGCCTTGTATAAAATTGTCATTTCTGGTAAAATCACAATAAACATTCAAGGAGTCTCTCAAAAATTTTATAACTTAGGGATCCACTGATATTGATCGACAATGCAGCAGCATCTATAAATATTTTATCAAATTTCCAAAATTGCAATAATTGGCCATCTATGTTGACCATAGTTTCATACTGCAAAAGCACTTTTCCAATGTTTAACTGTGAATAATATTTTCTATTTTAATGTAACCAGATCGTAGCCAACTAGTTGCATGGTGAACATGATTCTTAGTTTTTTGACAGAGGCAGGGGGAAAGTTTGCGTATGTATTTGACCTGATAGCACGTCTGCGATTGGCTGTTTTTTCTGGTTTTGAAGAAAATGTAGTATAATTTTGTTAAAATCTATATCAGACTTGTGATCCAAATGCCGTTTTATCAATACGTTCATTAGTTGTTGAGACAGATAAGTGCATGGAATATTCAGGATGGGTTTCCTAAGTATAAAATGAATATATGATTTTATGATACACGATCCAACGACACTTTCACTTCACGTACAAATTTAACATTAGCAGGATCAGAGTAGCAGTCGTTCAATTATAGCCAATAAGGTTGTTATTCCTAAAATATCGTTCATAAATATTAAGATGTTTTTTGTTTTTTGTGACAATATAGGTTTCTTAATTTTACCAGCTTCGCTTGTAGGAAGCCCAGTACATTCATTCAGTGATGTTATCTATTACGCCATTTGTAGGCATTTAAGCACTATCTTTATATTTGTGAAAATATTGAGTTGCGCTCAACCTAGGGCTCAAGCGGCCCGGACTGAAAAATTCCATTACTGCTCATGAACAGGTTCAATTGATATTTGTCGTGATCGGTCACTTTAAAAGTTTCTATTTTATCTATTCTATTCCAGTATCATATGAACTAACACGATTGTTTTTCCTAGTTTTTGTATACTTATGAAGTAATCGCCATAGCTTGTTACAAGATTTGGTTTGTACCGCCAAAATATCTAGCGTTTTGCGGTAAAAACAGTCGCCTTTAAAATCTTTCCAGTTTTTCGAGTTTTATTTTCTTACAAATAAAGTATCCCGTTGAGAATTGTTCGTGCAAAGCAAATCTATTTAGAAATGATAAAGTAGACAAGTAACTAAATCAGATGTATTGAGATCAAGGTCGAGCGCATGGTTGTATATGATAGGTGTCGACAATCTGCGAATTTACCATGTCTTGTGTCGCGCTATCGTTTTCTACAATGAGATCTTCAAACTCTCAAGAGACAAATTTCGTTTTCAATATAATGTTTAATGCATACTAGTTTTGATAAATATACAGTTTTAGCGTATGGAAACGCTGTGTTTGACACCAATGAACTAAGCTTCGCCATGATAAAGTAAAAAAGTAAAATATGTATTATTAGGAATCGTCACACATACAAAACACAGTAAGTAAGGGAAAGTAGTGTAAAAGTAAAATAAATCTTCGTTTGTGTCCCAGTGAATGTGGAATTTTTAAACGACTTTTCATGAACTTTGAATGCCTAAATTATAATATAAACTGTACAAAAATTTGTAAAAGTGAAGTAATATTTTTACACAATCAACTAAGAATGAATATAATATTGTTAATAGCCAAAAATTCTACAGCGTTACTAACGCAATAAATTTCTGTTATCATTTTGGGGTGTGGCTATTTCTGAGATGCATATTTCAGTTTTAACAATAAAGGGAGTTATGCATTGATCGCACATATGCCACAGATATTACATGCATGTATTTTGTTTTTTCCATGAAAATTGTTCGCCAGATTTCGATAATACTAAATATGCACTTCAAGTTGATAAATCATTTACCACTGTCAGCAGACGAGCTTGCAACAACATCCGAAAGAAACGACATCATATTCGACTATGCGGTGCGACATATATAAACATTAATGTCCAAAACCTTAAAACTAAGATTAAAAACCAGTCTCAAAACTCTGGTTGGCAGATTGGACTGGTCTAAATTTAAATCAATGAGATGCTAAAAATGTTTCTCCAGTTCCATCTTTTAGGATCTTTGGCCCAATCCCAAATGTGGCATATATAGTCAATTTACAAATGTGACCTCTGAATATATATATCAAGGATTTTTTTAATAATCAGCATTTAAACTCTAGCGAACCAGTTTCAACCTCAATCTTAGATTTTAAAAAAGGTGCTTACCAAGCATTCCCAATTAATCTGTTTAAATGTATAAGATTTTTAATTACCTCACTTTCCATTACGTTCTTCGAACTTGAAGTCAGCGTTGTAAATTAACGGTATTATTGATATAGGTAAACAATCAATAAACGATTTTATGACATTTAATGACTGAATGTTTTAACCATTTCTTGGGATATAGAAAAGCAACGAAACTAGGATACCTGGTACATTATCTATGCAGTTGATGTCCGATTAGAACTATAGGTAAGTGCACGCTGAATACTGCACTTGCTCCATAACAATTTATCCTGTAATATGGGATATAGTGGCCCTAAGGATCGAATTATATCTTCGCTCCATAAGTCTGTGGTGACTGACATTTTCAAACAAGACTATTAGCAGATCTTTGTGTCAAAGATAAATAAACAAGACTGGAAACATAAGACAAAAGAACATGGAAAATATACGCTAGAAAAGGTTGCCATTCAAAAAGAATCCTTTAATGTGGCCATTCCTGATAGATTTTCTGTAAATAATTGCATGCCAACATATCTCTCTATTCAACATGCGTTACACTGCAAGAAAATATGCATATATTGGCCTTGAATTGTACCTAGCAAATTTGACGAGAAATAATGTTCTAACAATATCATGTCAATATAATGAGAAATTTGAAGTGTAATCAAACCTTAAGATAAACACATGATTGATAGCCACAGCGCAGACATGTCTGGTGCGCTTACTTGTTATATTTTAATATTTATATCTTTTTAATTTACAGACTTACCGAACATTTCCAGCGTGACCAGTATTGTAATTCAGTTTCTATCTGTTGATGTTTATTGGATTGTCTGGGCGGCTAAGAAAGGTCTATATTTGAGAGGCTTTTTCTACAAACTCTTTATTTATTTATTGCTTTTCCTTGACACACTGTCTAGTTCTTATTTTTGTGCAAGATGATTTATTATCTGTAGTGATAGTGGCACATTGTTATTATGCTAAATTTGTTTTCAGATTCGACAAAATCGTGATTACTGGATGTGACTACGATGCATAACGCTTATGAGCAGATCAGATTTTAATGATTCTTTTACAAAATAAAAATAGCATGGGTTCCTTGGGAAATTTAATAAAATTTTAATTTAAAGCAAAACATTGTTTCCATTTCCTGCATTTTATTGTTAAATACTATTCGATGCCTAATCGCATAAACGTTTCATAATATTATGCAACATTTATTATTATTACCTGATACCTTATATAAATGTAATTTTGTAGTTTTGACTGTTTTCTGAAATTCTAGAACAGTCCATGTTTGCGAAATGTTGACCGGTCAATAGTTTCGACTGTTTCCCTCGTGTGCTCTGACGTCATGACGTCATGTGGAACAGTAAAGAAACAAATTGACTCCAAAGATTATTTCTCCATAAATAAAATGTGCTGAATTATTTAAACAAATTAAAACTTTGTCAGCAAAATGACAGTTTCCTTAAGTTTTTTGATGAAGTAACAGAGAAATATAATATGAAAACCTACTAACCTACAAACTGTTGGCGGTGTGACATAGTTACAAGATTGTTAACTTTAAAAAAGTTTAATTAAAAACATATTAGCGAAATTATTTTCTTGTTCCTTTTTTCATCTGTAAGTACTGTTAAAACAGTAATTGATCAGGTAATAAAACAGTTATTTCAGATTTGACGGCCTCGGGCAACAGTTCAAAACACTATCCCCTCCACCTCGGGCCAACATTTTGACTGTTCCCAAATCACATATGAAATAACTGTATACTGAACAAACTTCGGTATATATATACACTAAGGTTCTTTGTCAGAAAAAAAAACAATATAAAAGTCAAATATGAAGCAAAGCTCTGTCAATGACCTTGGCCTATAAAGTTTGGTTTCGTAACGAACCTGTTGTCATAAGCAATATAAGAAAGTTTAATGAAGAAATATTAAGAAATTGCAGTTATAGCCAAAGTTAATTTTAAGGACGAAGAACCTACGAACGGACGGACAAAGCGGTCCCTGTATAACGCCAGAAGCTTCTTCTCTTCATGTATACTACATCTTCCATAAACGTGACAATGCTTAGACACATTAAATAAACAAAATCATGCTTCACATTCCAAATATTTTGTGAAATATGTCTGTAATATCCTTTTTTCTGTCATAGATTTAATAGATATCTGACAATGCATCAATATAAAAGTTGTCTTTAACAAATTGCTATAGACAATGTCATTTCAGAGAACCAAAGTTTGGTTTCGTAGCGAACCTGTTGTCATAAGCAATATAAGAAAGTTTAATGAAGAAATATTAAGAAATTGCAGTTATAGCCAAAGTTAATTTTAAGGACGAAGAACCTACGAACGGACGGACAAAACGGTCCCTGTATAACGCCAGAAACTTCTTCTCTTCATGTATACTACATCTTCCATAAACATGACAATGCTTAGACACATTAAATAAACATAATCATGCTTCACATTCCAAATATTTTGTGAAATATGTCTGTAATATCCTTTTCTCTGTCATAGATTTAATAGATATCTGACAATGCATCAATATAAAAGTTGTATTTAACAAATTGCTATGGACAATGTCATTTCAGAGAACCAAATTGCCAAGTACGTGGGCGAACGTGGATAATTCGTGTCTTAAATCCAGATTTATAGAGATTGTCTCTAGCACATTTTTGAAAAATCTCATATTGGCTGAAGTAATTCTTTTACTATCCCTAGGGGCCTGGTGTTTTTCAAATGAACGGATAACTGTTCTCATGCTCATCTCATGTTAAGTCTGTCCGTAAAATTCTTGTTAAACAATACTAAATCTGTTGCGATTTTGTGATATTTAAAAATGATATTTTCAAATCAGTTTATGAAAATTTAAACAAAAATATTAATTTAATGTTTTCAGAATTCAAAACGAACACGTTGCTGCCAGAACAGGACATTTGCGCTACTAAAGAGAAAAAAGAGAACACTTGAAGAAGCGTATTGCATAAAAATCCAACATTTCTGTTACTTGATATTTAAATTTTGCACTTTTAAAATCTCGTCAAGTTTTGACAAACTAATGAATATATGCGGTTGACTTGTATTTGTTTGTTCCTACGAGAACATGTTGGGGCAAGTGTGAGATCGGTGAAACCTATAACATCATTTACAAAATGTTTTACATACTTTACTATATGTGATACTTTTTAAGAAACATGTTCGTTTATTATAAAAAAAACCTTATAAACCTCCACGCATGTCAGCAGTTTTTATGTGACACCGCTTTAAGTTTATCTGACTGTAGTGTATCGGTTTATAAAAGGGGCGTTTTCATTGGTTAGCACATTAAAAACTACATGTAAACGGCATAAACAATAGTAAGTTTAAAAGTGTTATTCGTGGAATATTTTTATTTGATTGACATTTTAGAGACTTTTTATGTTTTATAACAACAAATGAACTTAGCAGTGCTGAAATTTTCAAGTTGCAGTGAAAAAATGGGAATTTAAAGCTGTGCGATATCCAGCACAGTTTTGATCGTTACTGCTTGAGACGTAAAGGACAGACATCTATTAAAGTCAGTATGATACTGGGTCTGTGCTTGCCGTCGAATTATTGAGACTAACAAGGGTTTCTAACAACCTATGAAGAGTAATTTGACAATAGTCACATAACTGACCATCATTTATTACTGAAAATGAAATTTCTTGGTTATTTTTCAAGTTAGACTGGAAGAAAATATGAAGGTGTCGTATCAAAATAAGCAAATCAAAATAAGCATTACAGTTTCAGTTTTTTTAATTCAGCAAATTGGAAAATCTTTGCCTTTGGCTATAAATTACAACCATAATAGCAATGACACAAAATACAAAATAATAATATTAACAACAAAAGGTAATCAGCTTAGAATGATAGGAAAACAAATCAACAGTCGTAAGAAACAGTTAAGTTATTTCGTCTAAAGTACTTTAAATATTTCGTCTAAGTATTTAAATATATTTAGCTTGTGTTTTTTATTTTTGCATGAAAATTGAAGTTGCAATGATTTTTTTAAGAAGGCTATTACACAATTCTCTCAGATCAACATATCCATTGCAACACAGCAGAAAGTGATATTCTGATTCTAAAACCTTTTTGGGAACATAATCTGCATATTATTTCATTTCTGTCTTTTGTTTGCGATCTACATGTTCCAATATTTAAAGTATCAGAAGAAATCTAAAGCTTTAGTGTTCTTCGTACTTTCCCGTTTTTAACAAAAGAAAGATAATTCTCAAACTTAAACGTGTTCTTGTATCTTAAATAGGTTTCTAATTTAGGTGAGATATTCATATCTTCCATCCAAGTTTGGATAAATTGATCTCTGATGCGTTTTAAGATGAAATAACAATTGACTAGCTGATCATAACAATTGTTGTGAAGACCAAGGAATCCAAGATTATTTATATTTTCCACCATACAATTGCTCCAATTGTTTGCATTAAGATTTAAAAATTCGTGAAAATGCATATCAGGCATGACCACATCCAGGAGACACAGAAGACACATCCACTCCACCACACAGCCAAAAAGAAGAGAGCATGGGTTAAAAATGGTCAGTGGCATAACACTTTGTCACTGGGGATTAAACCCGGGAGATTTCTAGGGTGCACCAAATTGTTAAATATATATAATAACCACTTTCATCTTGGGTAATGGCTTACACCAAAGACCTATATATACCCAAAAAAAAGTTCTGCACACAAGTGTTATTTTGCGTAAATTTTATAATATAGCAAATAACTGGTAAAAATTCTTACATATAAATCAAGATTAATCGTTTGCGGAGTTAAAGACGAACACGAAATTAAAATTGGTTGGTAAATAAGCGAGAAATGTCATTTTGAGTATGATAGGGGTCAACAGTAAAAAGTTGCAAAATTTGCAGTATCAAGGTACAGGTGTGAAATCTATGAAATCGCTCAACATTACACCAGTGTCTGTTTTAAGCAATTATGAGCATGCACTGTGATGCTAGTAACAGCTGGTAATCAAAATGTGATACAAAGCCATTTGCAGAATTACGCTCAAACTTACGTTTTTATTATTTAAAGTATCACATTGACAAGTATCTCACTCATTGACATAAAGGTATGACAAAACAGTTTAGTGATAATTCGAACAGTTTCCATTCTGTATTTATGAATCAAAGCATCCAGTTTATAAAGTGAATTAAAGCAATCATTAAATGCAATGAACTCCTAATCTTATTTGAGAAGAACACATCTGATTTGTTTTTCAAATTAATTTATTTCTCATGGTCAACAAGGAAGGTTTTCGTTAATTTGACAGTCATGGCAAATGTCGGACCACACCGGCCACCATAAACGTCTTTCTAAACAAGACAGAACACGTGAAGTTGGTCATGCTAGTTGATCTATCCGGTTCTCTTGTTCACGAATGGAACCTCATTTCACAATTGAAATTTCGTCGGCTGTTAAATTTCGTGCGAAGCCGCTTGATAGAATGCCAGATTCATCGTGGTGTATTTAATCAGTATAAGTCTAGCGATTTTGGCAACTTTTGCTTTAACAGTGGCTTTAACAATGAATTGCTTATACAGTATTGATCGGATTTTATTTCTGACTTTTTAACATTGTTTACTTTGAATTGCTGATTTATTTGGTATGTATCATTTTGTTGTGTTTGGTGAAATTAAAAAGATATTTTATAAAATGTCCAAGTGTGCAGAACTTTTTTGCCGAGTATATATGTAAAATGTATAGGTTCTTTGCTTACACTTAATAGTCCGGTTTTGATTTTTTGATGCTTTTATGATACGTATGATATAAATATATGAAAAAGTCACTGATTATAAAATGGCATGAGATACTTGGCTGTCACCAATACAGAAACGTAACTATAGTTGCATCAGCTACTTACGTATCATCGATTCAGTAACCATAACTCTGAATGTAACTTACTTGTCACTTATTATTGAAGACCAATATAACATAGTAACTATTACAACATAAGAAATACATTTCTTCATATATGAAATATTTGACTGAAAATAACGTACATGGTTATTATTCTGTGACAATTTATCTTGCCCGGCGATAAAATTTGTCACACTTTCCTGCATATTTATAATAAATATATATTGTCAATTAAAGATCCTATTTATATAAACAGACACAAGACAAATTCAGTGAAGATACTTTTAATAGGTGGACTTGCGTTGTCTTCAATTTTCAATTTATAAACTAGATCCATATATTTTAAAGTAAAATAAATCTAAATCCAGATACAATCAAATACAAGTCAAAATGTCTAAATAAGACACAAGAAATTAACAAATACCGCCAAACTACAACTGCTCTTGTCTAAGCATTTATACATATAGGCGATATATAATGTGAATATATTCATACAACACTAACAAACATATACTAATAGGGACGGGTGGGCGGGTAAAATTTCTCGGAATTGACAACACAAGCAGTAAATAAAAACCACGGTCGCACCTTCTTATAAAGTTGAAACAACCAATCAAATCTAAAGAATCAACTAACCAATCAAAATTGAGATAACATAAAAAACGGAATCCAATTCGATTTAAGTAAAACAGAAATGAAGTCATCCCAAAAGTAATAATGAAATGCAGCCTTTAATTAAATATTTTAACCATGTTATATTAAAATAGTCCAATTATTTATATTATGATTTATGGTCGAAACATATAGATAATTACTAGTACACACATAATTCTTATAATTTTCGTTTTCCCTACGTGTCAGTATAATTTGTTTCTCCTACCAGTTACGTGGCAATAGGTTACAAACCACCAATTCAGTTTCCATAGACTTCCATTATAACTTTTCATCAATTTCTGAATTTACTATTGGGTCAACCCCTTAAACTCTTACAGTTCTCAAGAGAACCAACCTAGAGTCACCGTCAAATACCAATTCTACCATAGCATGACCAATAAACTTTTTCTGCATTTTAGCCAGAAGTTTTTCACCCTAGTCTCTTCGGAACTTTTGTTTACATTCTGTCAAAAATGATCGCTATTTTTAAAGTTGAATTCCACTTTTTTTCATGATCAATTTCATACTATTTGTATTCAAATTACTACAAAATCATTATATTTTATCAAAATAATGTTCTTTTTAAAATATTAATTTTCATTAACTTACTGTTACTGGTCCGCACAAAAGTATTTAGAGGCCTGATCACCAATATTTAGTGGTCTATAACCTATATACACTTGGCAACCTCCGCGCAGTGATTTGCTTCGTTTCGCTACACAAACTGAAACTGTAAGGGGAAGTAACCACTGCGGGGAGTTTGTACACTTGGTAAGGAGTAGTTGCACGGTAGAGAAATAATCCGATCACCGGATCGATTAAAGTTACCTCCCTTACGTAAACAGCAACATTGTAAACATTTCAAAGAAAATCAGGTATTACATGTTCATTTCGACCGATTTTACTGGTTATAATGGTTAAAGCAAACGCAAATATGTATCCCTTTTGTGTAAAACAATCAAAGGTTTGAACTAGAACCACATTGGAGTTGTCGGCTTAAGGAATAACAGAAACTTGTTTTAGTTGTCCTTTTCTGGCCCAGATATAATGTATGTCAGTAGAGGCAAACGGTTTAAACAGAGCTCTAGAGCCTGTTAGGTCAATTTCTCAGCTAATGAACAGGCGATATTTATCAGAAGATCCAACCAGGGGGCTTTGAAGAAGGACCTCTTTATCTCAAAAGTTTGTTTAAACTGGCCGTTCCCCCCCCCCCCCCCCCCAAAAAAAAAACAAATTGAGGGTCTACACAGGGTCTACACTGCATAAATACATCTTATTTGTTTTGTTTTGATAAATTGGGATTGTTGTCAGCTTATCCACACTGTATTTACTTTCAAATAACAAGTTCTTTGAAAACTCATTTCCCGACTATTTAGCTTTTGCCCGGAGTATACAGACAGTCAGGACACAAATTTTATTAATATGTTTTTTTTCAAATGGTGTCCACTGTACTGTTTAAAAAACTTTAAGTGTAAGATAAACTATATGAATACATTTGATTGTCTGGAATCAAGTTGAAATCAATTTATTTTTACATGATTTTCAACAGTGTCGTAAAGATGTTAATTTCATTTTAAATGATATGTTTTCTGAATCTATCATAACATTTATTACAGTAACAATCTAGTTGAATTTAATCTGCAAAATCAAGGTGTAAGTACATGTAGTGCAATGAGTTCAAAAGTTTTGTATTTAAGTGTGCTTGCACCCTTTGCTATCATTTTAAACAGCTGCCTACACAAGTTAACAGTTATCTACAGATTTTAGGCTGTTATAGCGATGTCTACTAAGTGACTTATATATAAGCAATATAATTTAAAACAACAGCTGGGAAAACAAGTAATTTGGCTATTTTTCTTGAAATATATATGCACTTTATTTTGCAGCATTAAGTATGTTAAAGCAGGACTTTGTGGAAAGAAGAACCCATGTGTGCCATGTGATACCTCCACAATGGAAACTGGACCCTAAGGGACAGTTTTATGAACTTGACTTAAAAATGTGTCAGCTGAAAGATCTACAGTATGCCTTCCAATGGGGAAAGGAAAGGTGAGAAATGCAAGAAAGTAATCATATTTTTGAATGAGGAATACATTCTTTATTTTTATTATTTTGAACCTCTTAGCCAACACAACAACACTTATTGTTAAAGATAACTGCATTTATTTTTTCCTTATCTATTCAGTAAAGACAAATATAAATGATATCAAATAAGTGAATCTTAGAAGTAATCCATTTTCTAAGAAAGTTTAGCCAATTATAGAGCTGAATGATGTTTATAGATTAACTTGGAGTCCAAAATAGACTCTATGTTCACTATTACAGCTGTTTGATGTTTTGATTAGACCTGGGCTGAAGATGTTAAAACTGATACGGAAACCAGTCTCAGTTTTATAACCTTGAGACCTGATCAGGCATGTCTACTTGGATTTAACATTTGCCATTAATGATTAATGTCTGATTGTCCCTAGATTTTATCACCACAGTTGATATTCTGTCTAATGACACCAGTTGCACATGTAACAAAGCTGCATATGGTACTAATTTGCATTTTATTTTCCCTTCTTTTATTGTTATTAGCATTTAGGTATCCATTCATGGGTCAGTTTTAAAAGGAAGCACTGTATTTTTGGTGTAGAAATAAGAAAAACATTGTTTTTTATGTAAACTGTCATTGCATAAAAACATACAGCAGTTAGCTGATGTGTAGAAACCCATTTTACAAATATGAAATTGTGGCCAATGTGTAAAAGAAGAATCAGAAAGACTGGTTAACTGTTGAAACTTCTAATTTTCTGCAGCGGTCCACTGCCAAGGATGGCATCAATTATTGAGGTTCCATCTCGAGTTGTACGGCTGGATCTGTCACTGAATGAACTGACGGTACTGGAACATGCCGGGCTCAAACCTTACAGAAATGTCAGAGAACTTAATGCTTCCCTCAACAAAATCAGCAAGTAAGCATCTCTTAATAAGATATTTAACCCTTTACTCTATATATTTATATGCATTTTATTGCAATGGGACCAATGTGATTCCAGATTAGCCGGCACATCAATGACAGCTGATCAGGATCTGCACTGTTTGCTTTTGGTCAGGAATAACATTATGAATCAAAAAGAGAGCAGTATAGATCCCAATCAGACAGCACAAATGTGCTGGCTGATCTGGATGTACACTTGTTACCCACACCATAGTGTAAATATAGAGGAAAGGGTTAAATGTTTAAAGAAAAGTTAAGCTCAGTTTGAAACATATCTTAGAGAAAACATCAGTTGTAGGCAATAGTAACAGTGTTTTTTTGTTTTTCTGAGTATGTTCTTCCTCAGAGGTTAATTTGTTAATTCTTGCACTCCTACTTCCAGTTCTGTCTGAAATAAAACAAATATATTATTACTCACTTATGGTTCTGTTGAAAAAGGTTTTACTCTATTCCTATATTATTTCATAATAAAATTATTTTGTTAAAGAATCAAATTCATGAATGAATCATTTTATGTCATTATCATAAATCTTCAACTTTAATGTATGAACAGTGTTTATCCAGATCAGCTGGCACATTCACAACGTCTGATCAGGATCTGCACTCTTTGCTTTTTGGTCAGAAATAACCTAATTAATCAAAAAGCAAACAGTTTAGATCCTGATCCGATGGCTTAGCTGTGCTTACTGATCTGGATCTACACTGTTCATCCATGCCATAAAGGAGGATATAATGAGGAAAGTGATAACTTATCAAAACACTTGCAATAATTAACTTAAGGATTTTAAATAATTGGAGACGATAAAATATACATGTATTGTAGTCCTGATTTCATCTGTACCTCTGAGATGTGCCTGCTTGCTTTCAGTTTCACAGGAATAGAAGTTTTAAAACAGCTGTACACACTGAATCTTTCACACAACTTTATCAACAAAATAGATAACCTGGTACCGAGTGCGTCTCTAGTGGAGCTCAACCTGAGCATGAATGAGCTGACAGACTTGTCCTATATGCCCAGTTTGATCAGTCTAGAAGTGCTCAATGTTAGTAACAACAAGGTATGTATGCAAGGAAGTAGCATGTTAGTGTCAGAATATTATAAGTAAACCCTTAACTCCAAAAATACCCGTTCAAACATGTTTGTGACATGCCAAGATCTAGATCAAGTGCCACATCCAGGCCATCTGATCTGGATTTGTAATTGGTGCATCTTGGTAAGAAATAATGTAATGACTCAAAAATCAAATAATGTAGATCCTGATCATATGACACACATGTGCCAGATGATCTGGATCTACATAGTTTAGACATGGGATAAAAAGCATATATATTGAGGATAGGCCATGTCCTGTTATGACTTTTCTCTTTTTACTTTAATATTTGACAGAATATTGTTGCTGGCGCATTTGCTGTAAAACACAATGCAGACTCAAGGAGATGGATACTTTACCATTACATTTTTTGTTTATGAACTTATCCTATCATTCTTGGTCTAATGTGGACCATCGCTGGTCACTTCTGACCTAAAAACCAAATGACTCTAAAAGCCAACATTAAAACCTGATGGATGGCAAAAATCTGGAATAATCTGGATCTACACTGTTTTCCCATGGGATTTAAGCATATTTCCACATTTTTTTATTCTGTATGAGATATGAGTAACCACCCTTTTTCAATAAAGAACATTTACATTTTACAGATTTGTTATAGTTCTATATGTTTTCAAAACGAAAGAGTTTATAATGTTATTTAACATACAGTGAAACCTCTCTTTTAAGACCATCTCTGGAATTGGACAAGAGTGTTCTTATTAGTTGGCAGATATTAGTGCAAAACTGTTAAAAGGGACATTAAAAATAGTGATCTTATTATCAGGGTGGTATTTATTATTTGTTATACTTAAGTTTTTTGTAAGCAAGATTCATACATTGTTTTATGAAATGCTTGCACTTTTGTTGTTACAGATCCGATCTCTTGATGGTGTTCAGTCTTTGGCAAGGCTTAGAGAACTCTATGCTCAAAGAAATAACATTGTAAGTGTGTCTGCTTCTGTTACAATAATTGTTTGTAAATGTATGCTGTTACTCTCACCTATTAAAACAGCATTTGTTTGCTTAAAAGTTTTAAACTTTAATCCTTAACTCCATATATGCATTTTAATGCATATACAACCAGTGTAGATCCTGATCAGTCAGCACATTACTTAGTGAATCTTAAAGCCAACAGTGTAGATCCTGATCAGACAATATGACTGTGACACCATAAAGGCATATATATGGAGAAAAGTGTAATTAAAGGTATGAAAATTAGCTTCTATTCAAATGGAGCTCCTCTATGTTCTGTTTATAGAAAATTTTTAGGATTCATGTTAAAGTGCAAAAAGTTTGTACTGGTCTCTTCTTTACAACATCCGATAGTAGGCCACTTAAGCAGTAGTTTGCATTTCCGATGCGGCTCAAGAATATAAGCTTGAGATTATGAAACCAATTGGGACCAAGATTATAAAACTGAAAAAAGGAGACCAGTATCAAATCTCAAGCATCTCAATGGTGATAGAAGTCTCATTCCAGCCACAGATGCTTGAGATTTGAGACTGTTCTCCATCTCAGCCAATAAGATGTTAAAGATTTGGGACTGGTCTCCATTTTTGCCGGTCAAATGCTTGAAATTTGAGATTGGTCTTCATTTCAGCCAGTCCAATTCTTGAGATTTCAGACTGTTTCCAATCTCAGTTTTATAATCTTGGACCCAAAACTGCAATGGTTTTCTTCTTTGTTTTCCTGTTTCATCTATTCTGAAGTTTGAATATACATAATGCAATCAAATGATTTGTGTACATCATCATGTTTTTGTTTCGGTTTCTGCCTCATTATCTTGTTTAGTTTACAGATACTGTAATGATCTTTTGAGTTATTTCCCTGTCTCAGTGAAAAAACATCTAAATACCTCGATGAAAATCATTCATTCTGATGTTGAAAGTTTAATAAAAATGATGTCAGATATGCCTGATTAAAATTATACTCACTTTTAATGAGACTATTATACTCACTTTTAATGAGACTTCAAATTAAGGATTAAATATACCGATATAATTTATTTAGTTGATCAAGATATGAAAAAGTGTGTGGATTTTTTAAAGTGAGTAAAGCTTAAATATGAACTTAAAACAATCAAAATGTTTTCATATTCCAATGAAAATTCAACTGACTCCTAAAAACATGTATTTTCAATTCTTACCGCCTAAAATATTTAGAAGGATTATGTGGTAGGATGCCAGTTCTGTATGTCTTTGTGCACAGACTAATAGTTTGTAAGCGGCTTCTACAGCAACTATGTCTTAGAGCAGATATATAACATGAAAGTAATGTTGGTTTCAAAGAACAAATTTATTATAGCAAAGTACACAATGAGTGTGAATATTTTTTTTGTACATGTACTTCATTAGCAGCATAACCTGTGTGCTTGTTATAAAAAAACTAACCCTTTACTCCTGTGCCCAAGGTTATAAAACTGAGCATGGAAACCAGTCGCCATTTCAGCCAATCAGATGCTTGAGATTTGAGACTGGTTTCCAATCTCAGCTTTATAACCTCCAGCCCAGGGGATATGGCCAATATCCCATGGATGACCATTTAGATCCAGATCTACACTTCTTGATGAATCTAAGAGCAGTGTAGATTCTGATCAGACTGCATGGATTAAAAGATTAATGAAAAAGACCTTCAATAAAATATACATTTTTCCAGTTTAGGTGATTTCTTTATTTAGTTTCGAAAAGTAACCATGATTTTGGCATGAGATATGTGCACTTTTATGTAGACAAATGTTCCTAAAGCAAGTTGGATGCCAGACATTCTGATTCCTCTTGTCACATTTATGGCATTTTATGCTGCATTAAAACTAAAAGTACAGTGTATAAAGCAAAATGTCTTTTAATCACGAAATATTTCTTGAAGTCACTGTACCATAATTGAACATTAAATATCCTCTATTAATATAACTCAGAAAGGTTTACTAAGCTTGCAGCAGTATTATTATGCTGTAAGATTTGCTTAATGGATCCAAGAATAACTGATTACTGTTACACTTCCGCTGGGAAGATTTCAACCTTTAAACATTAAAGAAATAAACAGTTGTTTCAGTATTGATGCAGACAATTTTAAGAACTTAAAAGAGTCTAAAATATTAACAAGTCCATTGTTATAATAGGAGGAATATTTCAGACATGAGTCCTTGAGACTAACATACATGACTAATGCTTTGTAGGTTGTTTTTTGTTTTGTCTTGAAATATTTACACTTACAGTGTACCTTGCACTTCACTAAAACAAAAGTATTTTATGAAACTACATTGTATTTCCATTTTTCATTGGAAAACATTTTGTTTGAGGCAAAAAAGCCACACACACAAACTTATGGACTGCATGAATTTTTATCTTGTGACATTGTTTAACCATGAGTTGCTGGGAAAAAGTGTGCCTTAATTACTTGATTGCCTTGATGTCACAAATTCTCCTCAATATTTCAGTAAGAATTGAAAATGTATGATGTGTTAATTTAAGTATTGAATCAATATTTTATTGTGTTTGAAAAACATCTTGGTTGTTTGATGTAATTGCCAAGAGCTTCAGTTCAATCCTGAAGTAAAAATCCTTGGCATTGTTAGATTATAATAATCTTTTCTATATGCCAGATTCAGATATCAAAATCTGACTGAATGGACTGTTTTTGGATAGCAAGGCTCTGGCACTCTTTTTGATTCATTAGGTTATTCCTGTCAAAGAAGCATTGTAGATCCAGATCTGACCATACAAATTTGTCTGCTAATCTGGATCTATACTGGTCACCCATTTGATAAAACTCATACCCATTGAAAAAAAGGTTTAACTATGCTTACTCTAAAAACTGTTTTCAGGAAGATGTGGTGCCTTTAACCAGTTGCTTTCATCTACATGTGTTGAATGTGGCTGACAATCATATCACAGCGCTACACAATACAGTAGATATATTGGCACAGTTAAGAAGGCTTGAAGTTCTTAATTTGCATGTAAGTACTTAACCCTTTACACCATAAATATGTGACTTTATGGCAGGGGTGAACAGTGTAGATCCAGATCAGCCGGCACATCCATTTTGTCTGAGCAGAATCTGCACTGTTAATCTTTTGATTAGATTATTTCAGACCAAGATGTGACCAGTGCAGATCCTGTTTGTACATGTGTAAAAAGGCGTATATATTGAGTAAATGGTAAACTGAATTGTTGTTTTGTATGTTGTAATGTTTATCAGGATTGCAATAAACAGATTCAGACTTATACTTAGATGATTTATTATCTATAATATAATTGTGCATTTTGGGAATGCTGTGTTGTTAACTTGTTTGTGAGTGTTTTTTATTAAATGCATTTATCATTCTGTTTTCTACAGAAAATGCATTGATAACTTTATTACTGTGCTCTTGCATATGCTCTTTGGCTGTGTTATCCAACACCTGCATGCGCAATTAGTCAAACCTTATAATTTAACAAATAATCCCCTTTATTACTTTAAACATTCAAAATATACTCAGTATTTTAACAATTTCCTCCATAGATTTGATTGCATGGGCGAACAATGTAGATCTAGATCAGCTGGCAAATCCATGCTTTCTAATCAGGATTGACATTGTTTACTTTTAGATTCATTAGGTTATTTCTGACCAAGAAGCAGGTGCAATAATTTCAGTTGCCTGTATTGACCATTTGATATGAGCGGCAAAGTGCTTGAAAAATATGGGATACCTCTTATGAATGCTTGATGGAGACAGTGTAATGATGAGCTATTTGATATGTAATGGGGTCCTACCGATATACAGAGTTATCTTAATATTCTGTCTTAAGTTACCTCTCTTTGTAACGCGCACCTGTCACTGGGTAGTTCCGGTATGAGATTTAGACATGCAGTTGTCATCCGTGGTCCTTTCAAATGCATTTTAAAAGGGCCTGGTTGGTCAGAGATCAGCCTAATGCATAAAAACGTTTGATTATTATCATTGAATGGAAAAATAATAGTTTTATAGCGCAGCGCATAATATTTAAACTTGCTCTTCTATCCATTAAATACGTTGGAGAGGTTTGTGTTTAACATCGTTATGTTCGACCCCTTCGGTAACTAATAAAGAGTTAAAAAAATACGCATTTCTTATGCTCAAAAATGATTTGATGAAAAGAAAAGTAAAAAACGCTTAATAAAATAGGTAGCAAAATTTTTAACAGATGTTATTAAATAAAGTTTGACGTATGCAATGAAATGCAAGTTCACTTTTATACATGTTCTTTCATGCCCATGGCAAAAAAATTAAATAGATTTTTTTTTAATAACTGGACCTTTTCCTACAAATTAAATGTACACTATTCGGTTCATAGATTTGTGTCATGTTCGTATTAACGTATTTTCCATTTTACTGCTCTTTCTTTCTCCAAAATGTTCGTTCTTATTCTTACACAATTAAAACATATTTAAACATGGTTTCATAACGTTTTCACGTTTTTCTCTTTGTTTCTGAATTTTGTTAAGTTCATTTAGTTTTACAATCAATTTTAATTCATTAAATAAATAAAATGTTTGGGTAAAACTTTCCCGAGTGTTATTTAATTTAATTAAGTTCGGAGCGCTTTAAGTTGCCAATATCAAATAGTCAATGTCTCGGGTTCAAACAACAGTGTGACAATTAATTAGAATATTTAATCGCTAGTCAGTTTCCTAAAACAACACTTTTACCCTCAACAAAGACCTTTTTCAACCTCTCACAAATCTACAACTAAACTTCAAAAGGCCTATATCACACCTCCGGCTGGTAAAACCCAGTGTTGCTAATTAGATTACGTAACATGGTCATAAAACACCAGGCCCTTTTCTTAATAAGCATTGTTTGCATGACTTAACGGTTATTGGCTAAATACTTAAGTGAAAGTTTTAAAAAGTTTTAATTTCCATGCCAGCCAATCAATAAATTTTCATAAAGGATACGTGCGGTTACGTAAATAGGTAAAGTTGCATTTAGTTATTAACTTAAAATCACTTTACAAAGATGATGCTTATTCCTTATGCATTTTAACTTTAAAAGCACTTTGAGACATTTTATCTACACTTTTAACGCTACGCTTTATTACTGCTTCTAAACCGGAACTACCCAATCAGCAAGGGAAACCACTCTCAATGGGAGGTAACTGGGAATATCGGTAGGCCCCCATTATATTATATACATATACTATTTTATATTTCAGGGTAATCCAGTAGATACAGATCCTCTGTACCGGACTGAAATAATTCGTTCTACCAATGTGATGACTTTAGACAACATATCTGTAAGACCTCTCCCCAAACCTGCTGACATGGATAGAGTTCAGGTCAGTGCTAATCCTACATTACTACATTTGGTAAGGTATACTAGTCAAGCTATAGGCAGTAATTCATGTCATAATGCTGTAAACTATCAAATTCAATATACTGTAGAGAAGTTTATTCTTGTGGGGAATGGTGTTGGTGGGCCATATTTTAGTGATGCTGTGGTCTCTGATAATTACAGCAGAAAATGCTTCCAGCACAAACTTCAATTTCACATTTACATACAATACTGAAAGTCATTGAATTAACAGTTTTGTTGATTCGACTAAAGTATTCTTCTGATCTGCTGAACACTAAGTTTTGTTACCATTCCAATTCCAGTCCAATTTCACTTTGATTCCACTCCAATTCTCTCTATCATAATAATGCCCTCCAAACTTGTTTAACACCGCTCCATTACCTCCTTTCAAATTTATTCATTTTTATGCTCCTTGTTTTGATTAGTGTAAGTATTAAGCAACCCTCAATACCAAATGAATGAAGATGCAGATTGTAACTTACCAGTAATAAAAAATTCAATTTTAAATCTGAATTTCAATTATCTCAGTAAGTATAACTTCTCTGTTCAAATAGAATTTCCTGTGTGAAACCCTTTACTCCATTGATATTGGTTTTATCATATGTGCTACCAGTGAAGATCCAAATCAGCCTGTGTTGTCTGATGTGGATCTACAGTAGTAGCATTTTGGTCAGTGCCCAAGGTTATAAAACTGAGCATGGAAACCAGTCTCAAATCTCAAGCATCTGATTGGCTGAAATGGCGACTGGTCGCCATTTTAGCCAATCAGATGCTTGAGATTTGAGACTGGTTTCCAATCTCAGCTTTATAACCTTCAGCCCAGAACTAATCCAATGAATCATTAGTGAACAAACAGTGTAGATTCTAACAAGACAGCACACATGTATTGGCTGGATCTACACTGTTCTTCTATGGGATAACAGCTATATCCTAAGAAGAATAGGGTTAAAGCCCCAGTCCTAAACTTAAGTAATACTATACTATTGAAAAATCATATTTGTCCATATAGACTCCAATATATAAACTCTCTAAGAGAACACAAAAGGTCCGATTAAATTCTTTCTTATAGAGGGGATTTTCAATGATATTGTTAAATTATCGTTAACTAACTTTTAAGAAGCTTAATATAATGAAGCTATATTTAGCACCGACGAAAAGACCACGTCATGCGCGATCCCGACTTCTGTGACGTTTCGGAAATCCTAAATTAGCTTTTAGTCGCGGGGACCAAATTTATTTTAGTAAATTAAAATTTATTAGCCCAAACTAATGCTGCAAATTTGTGCCTGTAGTTCCAAATACATGTAATATTTCATACAAGAGCGGGTTAAATTGAAGTAATGCCGCTTTAAGGTAGGCCTTATATATATTTAGGTTTTGTCTGATTTTTCAGTTTGATGAGAATTACAAGCATGTACAAAATATCAACACACTTAAAGAGGCTGCCCGTCAGGCATTTGAAGAAAGGATGAGAGATGCCAAAACAAAGATGGCCGATCAAATTGGATTTCTCCAAAGGAGAATAGTGTAAGATTTGGTTTTTCAGCTATAAGAAACATGTCAGTTCAGTTGAATAAGGAAAAAAGCGTATTTACTTGGATATTGTTACACTAGATTTGTGGATTCATTAATGCTGATTTGACCACTGACCCCATGAATTAATGGAATGGATTCATCTATCAATTTTAATAACACAAATCAATGTTTATTGGGGTGCTTTACAGAAATTTAAATTCAGTTCATTGTTGGGGTGCTTTACAGAAATTTAAATTCAGTTCATTGTTGGGGTGCTTTACAGAAATTTAAATTCAGTTCATTGTTGGCGTGCTTTACAGAAATTTAAACTCAGTTCATTGTTGGCGTGCTTTATAGAAATTTAAACTCAGTTCATTGTTGGGGTGCTTTACAGAAATTTAAACTCAGTTCATTGTTGGGGTGCTTTACAGAAATTTAAACTCAGTTCATTGTTGGGGTGCTTTACAGAAATTTAAACTCAGTTCATTGTTGGGGTGCTTTACAGAAATTTAATCTCAGTTCATTGCTTTACAGAAATTTAAATTCAGTTCATTGTTGGGGTGCTTTACAGAAATTTAAATTCAGTTCATTGTTTGGGTGCTTTACAGAAATTTAAATTCAGTTCATTGTTGGGGTGCTTTACAGAAATTTAAACTCAGTTCATTGTTGGGGTGCTTTACAGAAATTGAAATGTTTAGAAAAAGTAGAATTACTATTTAATTATTTCTGAACCCAGAATAAAGTTGAAAATTGATGGTTTTTTACTAACAGAAGCATACCTGCAATTAGATGTAATCATTTAAATACTGCATAATCTTACTTCATAAAAATGACTTTGTTTAACCATTTCCTCCATATATATATTCATGTGGGACCAGTGTAGATCCAGATCTGCCAGCACATCCGTGCCGTCTGAATAGGATCTGCACTGGATGCAATTCGGTCAGAAATAACTTGATGAATCAAAAAGCGAACAGTGCAGATCCTGATCAGATGGCCCTGTTCGCCCACGCAACGGATGTGTGTCTATGGAGGAAAAGGTTATAAAGGATATTTGTTTTTACCAGTGTAAGATGGAAATATTTTTCACCGAGTGAGCTCTGGAATATGTATTTTCACAAGTGGCGAAGCCATGAGTGAAAATACATAATTCCGGAGTTCACGAGTGAAATATATTTCTATCTTTCACTGGTAAAAACAAATTTTCTTTTTATTTTATGCTTTTTAGTGCACAATTTGTGTGAATTTGGCAGAAAAATTGCATGAAATGGTGCCAAAAATGATTGTTTATGACGTGACATCATGACCTCATTTACCCAAATTTGAGCCAGTTTTCTAAATGTTCTCATTTGGAATGATATGTGTGTTTGCGTACCAGCGTGAAAAAAGCAGTGAAAATAAAAATAATATTCCACTAATTGAAAGCAGTGAAATACCACTTTTATTTCAACGGGAAATTCTATAATTTACTGGAAAGCATAAAATAAAACGTTATCTTTCTTTTTTTCAGTTTGATGCAGAAAGAATACCAAGAATATGAATCATCGTTAAGAAATGATTTGGATTCTTGTCTGAGGTACATTAACTCATCAATTGTTTCTTTGTTTGGTGAAAAATATGTGTTTTTTATGTAAACCTAACTGAATCATTTTAAATTAAACAATACCGGTAACTTAACTGCATATAAAAGATTATATAGTTTCACATAAGTTTGTATATATTCAAACTCTGGGTAAATATTTTAAGTCAGATCTCGAAACATATATATATAATAAATACATGATTAACGCTGTTAGAATTAAGATTTCTAGTAAAAACTTGAGACATAAGTAACCCAAGGGATCCAAGTGTACCAAAGAGACCAAGGTTTCTTAACTGTTTAAACTTGACTTAATATCTTAGTGTTTGCTACAATTTTACCTTACAGCTATCAGAAAGGTGAAATTCCGTGCTTGAGGGCACTTCATTATTAAGTGGTTGTATACTGTAATTTAACAGATAAGAGGTGCAGAATATTTGAAGTGGTAGTTCATCAAAGGAATGAAAAATCTTATTAGAAAAAAAGTTATCTGTTCATTATATCATACATGCAACATTTTGTGTGCATTTTAGTCTTTTATATATTTATATATTTAACTTTTCTTGTAGATACTTGGACAACTTATCCCATACTGAGATAGGATCATTTGACCGGACAGCTATGCGTGACAGCATGGGAACACCTGCTCCTAAACCATGGGTAACTTTACTTAATCTAAACACCTGCTCCTAAACCATGGGTAACTTTACTTACTCTAAACACCTGCTCCTAAACCATGGGTAAATTTACTTAATCTAAACACCATTTAATCTTTGCAGTAAAGGCCCAAGATCATAAAACTGACACTGGTCTCTGACACTGGAGACCAATTTAAAATCTCATGTATTTGATTGGTTGAAATTGATACCAATTTCCCAATGGACCAATCAAGCTTTGACTTTTAAGGCTGCAATCGTCATATCTCTCTTAATGATATTAGGCGCATGTTGCTAAATGTAAGACAACATTATTTAATTCATGCCATGGTAATATGAGGTGCTTTAGTCTTCGAGAGGACATCAGGTACCTGCTGACGCACGATAGCTTTTAATATATATATATTTCAAAACCTACATGAACAATAATTTCCTAGAATATGAATATATTTTCATAATGATCAATTTTGTTAAGTATTCATTTTGAAATCAAGTGGTTAACAGCAACTATCTATTAAGTGAAGGAATGTATTAACCGATTCTTAATTTGCATACAGAAGAATTTCTATCTGCAGATCTAAAATTTTTAAAGAGTATTTAGTGCCTGAGGACAACAGAAATATCAGGCTATTTTAGTTTTTATATATTTTTTCTATCAGGTCACATACTAATTAATAAAGCTTCATAATCAACGATTTTTAAGTTCAATTTTCAGCACATTTCAAGTTTTCTTAAATAAAGTTTCTTCTTTATCATTAAAGCATAGACACAACAAGCCAAAGACGGATAGAGATAAGGCCGATTATACTGATATCAAGCAAACAGAACAGGTAAGTATAGCATATTTGTTTCTAATTATTGTAAGAGAAATGCTTAGAAATATATTTTTACTGAATCTTTTAAAGGGTCCAATGAATTTTAATTGTTTTAAGGACTCTACTCTATTTAGGCCTGCAAGGGTCACATGGGCAGCATCTGTGTCAGCTATTACATTTAGTTGAAAAGGGTCCAATTAATTTGATTGTCTAGCTCAGTGATTTTGAAAAGACATTTGATGAAGGTTTGCAGAGGCTGAATTGAGCGTTTTGTTTTATTTGATCTCAAATATTAGTTATCTTGCTGGATATGTGCCTTTCATTTATTAAATGATTTTGCATTTACTTTATATTTGAAACAACATATGATACACTATAGGATTAGATTATTTATTTATTTTATTATTTATACCTAAAAGTAATATGATGATTTTATATCTTCATTGTATCCTTATAAGGGTATCTATGTATTTTTGATAATTCTATTTTTTTCCTATAGATTTTAAAGTTTGCCAGTATGGAGCTGAAAAAGGACTATCAGTGACAATATTGCTCAACATCAAACCATAAATGTATTGTGTTCAGTGAGTCATTTGTTCTGGAAACCAGGCATGTAGTCAGTGAATGTTAATATGCATCGTCAAACTCTAGAATCCAAAGTTGTGTTCACTGCAGTGTGTCAGTGTAAACCAATTTATTTAAAGAATCTTAAGATCAATGATAAAATGATAACTTATTTTTTATCTTTGTAAATACATGATGTACTCTGGGTTCGTAGGTTTGAAATGGTATCATAAACATGGAGCTTTCTAGGAACACATCACCTACCAAATGACACACTTATATTTCACTATCAACAAACCTGTAAGACTATAGCCACTATAGAGCAAATGTTAAGACCGTCCTTTGTTGATTCTTCCATGTAACTAGAGTATGAGCTAACTTGAGCAGAATATCTTAAACTTGAACATTAATTTAATTTGATTGATACACATTTTTATACATAAACCAACAGCTGTGATATTTTTTAATTGTGAATGAATTTGTATTTTTATAAGTTGTTACATTTTTTACGTTTTGATAATAAACCACACAAAACATTTCTTTGGAGTTTGGTTAGTTAGAACCACAAGCCTAAAACCTTGCTTAGTTGCGACCTTGCTTTTTTGCGGGGTTGAAACCTTCTTCACCAGGGCCCAAGATCATAAAACTAAGTTTGGAGATCAGTTTCAAATCTCAAGCATCTGATTGGCTGAAATGGCGACCAGTCGCCATTTCAGCCAATCAGATTCTCGAGATTTGAGACTGATCTCCTAATTGAGTTTTATGATCTTGTGCCCAGGACTGACGGGTTAAATATGCTTACAGGGCAAAATTATTTTCAATGTTCGTGGTGAAAGATCAAGTTAATTGTGTTATTAAAAATATCCGACCCAGCATTTAGTGGTTGGTGGATCAAACATGTATGTATAATCAGAATATATATACGAAATACCATGGCCTGTTATTATTCAATCGAGTTCCAGGAAGTGACTTTGCATATAAAACATTCTAAGACAGTGCTTTGACATATGACTGAGAATTTTGCTGAAGCGGAGCTAGTCAGGTGATGGAGATTTAGAATTCCGCAAGTTAACGTCTGGGTGCTTAGCCATGTAAGGGGTAAAGAATTCCGCAAGTTAACGTCTCGGTGCTTAGCCATGTAAGGGGTAAAGAATTCCGCAAGTTAACGTCTCGGTGCTTAGCCATGTAAGGGGTAAAGAATTCCGCAAGTTAACGTCTCGGTGCTTAGCCATGTAAGGGGTAAAGAATTCCGCAAGTTAACGTCTCGGTGCTTGGCCATGTAAGGGGTAAAGAATTCCGCAAGTTAACGTCTCGGTGCTTAGCCATGTAAGGGGTAAAGAATTCCGCAAGTTAACGTCTCGGTGCTTAGCCATGTAAGGGGTAAAGAAGTTGCAGCAGGTAGGCCTAAATGTAGATCTAGATGATTTCGGATTCCGATGAAGCCTGTGCTGGTCGGTGTAAGGATTTAGAATTTTGCTGAAGTAGATGCTAGTGGGAAGGTACGAGGGGTTAGGATGTGTTCTCTTTAATGAACCCTGATAAAAAAACATCTTAATCAGTCATAATGTGAGGAGAGTGGTAATTTTATTGATATTTTTCATCGTCCGAGGTAAAATAGTGCGACATCTTGTGATTTCGTGGCTTTAGCTCCACATAATCTACGTTATATCACTTATGATTTACCCATTAAAAATAATATTTAGAAATATATTGCAGAAAACAGCTCGATCTTTTTATTACAATACATTTAAATCAATACCAATGCATTTTGCACTTCTTTTCATGAACGCAACACATGTTCATATAGTTTCAAGGGTCACATGCTTTTCAAAAGTCCCACACCCAGTCAAATAAATCATGGGGTTGATCCCATAGCCTCGTGGGTCGGTTTGCGCTTGTAATGACGTGATCGATGACGTGAATGACGCCGTTGGTCGCCATCAGATCACACTGCAGAATATTGGAGTTACTGACGTAAGTTCCCCCTTTCCTTGTTTTCCCTATTGGGAAAACTTCACCAGAGAGAGTTCGCACTTTTTGAGAGTCGAACCAGTTGGCTCGCATCACACCTGCGCAGCAGACGGAATCTGTAATAATTTGTAAGAAGCAAGTAGAATCTAATGATCCAAATATCAATCAAATCTTGTTCATAAACTTTTCTAATTATAATATTACATGTATCGGTGCTAGATATTTTACAACAGTATTGGAATATTCTCCCATATCATGCAATATAGAGAGGATATCACCTAACTCTCCGTAAACTCCCGATGTAGGCCTACTTGTGTTTAAACGAACATTGAAAAGTCCTTTACAGAATTTAAGGTGTATGTCAGCTGATTTGGTGAAACCCCATACTGTAAAACTGGTTTTATTCGCGTTAGTTTTATTTTCGCTAATATTCGCGCATCGCTCACCTCGCGAAATCATTAACACCGCAAATATATTACGAGTTTCCATATATCCGAATATAAGTTTATCCGAAAATATGCAACTTAAAATAGAACTGACGACCACGCGAATAAAGTAACTAGCTCATTTTTGACAAAACTCGCGAAATTAATGCCTTTTACAGTATTTCAGGCGTAACTTAACGTTGAACCAACGAGTCAAACAGCTGGCCATTATTTTAGGTTTAATTTTTACCTTTTTCAGTTCAACCATAAAATATTAAGTGCCTTTAAAGCTTTACTGATTCAATAAAATAATACCTTTGGTTACGTGGTTCAACAAGGTGGATTTTAAGAGTTGTGAATTCTGTTTGAGTTCAGCTACAGCGTCGCTTCCAAGATTATCAAACACCTGCAGCAGACAAGTTCAAACTGAATGGGGAATTCAACACCAGCGAAAGTGCAGTTTTAAAACATTTTTGTCTGTAAATCCCTCAATTCTGTATACAAAATACAGCATTTAACAAGTTTAAGAAATAACAAGTCAATAAGTAATTACACAATAAATGACTAAAAGAAATGAAAATTTATTAAATTAAGTAAACCTCGTTAGTTGGTGCGAACACAGTGAACGGACCAGTTTCTTGGAGCATGTCCGCTATGCCGGCAATTTTAACCAGTTGTACCAGCGTGGAAAAGCGCGAGTCCTGGGCCAAGATGTCTACCACGTTACCAGTCGGCGGAATTAACACCTAATCCAAAGAAATAATTTCAGTGACAAACTACATTTAAATCAGTAAAACTTTTAGATAAATAAAACCAGTGATACCAAATCAAGAACATTTTTAATATAGACTGTAAATGCCTAATTATTGTAACTCTTGCATTATTGTTTCGAGTAGGTAAAATAGTAACACATCCGTTATTAATGAGTAGTTACGGGCATGCGCAGAGAATGGTGCACTTACCTTGTCTATGACATAGATCGCGCCGTTGCAACCCTTGATGGACGACCGGTCTAGGTGTGCACACTGTATTGTCTGAGTCCAATCACGCCCAAATGGAAACTGGAGGACAAAAACGATCTTATTTACATTAGTTCATGTACATATTCGTATCTTCTTAAAACTCTAAACGAAACAACAAATCTCACTTAAGTCAGATCTAACAATTTTGTTTAAATAAAAACGATTTTTAGTGACTCGTCGTCAGATCTTGAAAGCGTAGAGGTTTTCTGGAGATGTTTTAATCAGATTGCGAAACAACAAATAAATATCTTATATTTAAGCTTTTTGAGGTCTATTGCTAATAAAATAATAAAACGCATGCTAATTTTCCTTCTTTAATGATTTCCTTGGCATAAGAAAGATTCTACTGGCTTCAGGGTATGATACTTACTGAGGAGTACTCGTTAACTCGGAGCTTGGTGCCTTCCAGTGTATCCAGCTGTAGGTTATTATAAAACTTCCGGCATGAAAGCATGTCGGGAACGATATGGTATTGCAATACTTTCTTAAGGGCGTCTGGGTTCCCAGCAAAGCTTTTCATAACATCTGGAGACAGTGCCTAAACGGCGAGAGAAAAAGTACGCATCTATAGGGTACTTCTATAAACCGAAAAAGTCCCTCTAGGTTTTCGTTTCCTTACCACTTTCGTTAACACAACGCAAAGGTTACAAAAAATTACAATTCAGTTAGAATCAACTTCCTGAGATTTGGACTTATTTAGTACTGTGAATGGCGAGTGCGGTGCCCTATGAGTATACGAAAGATGGTTAGGTTCTGTATACAGACGGTTATATATACATTTTCCTGTTGATGAACCAGTTCTGCTGTGGCGGTAAATATTATAAACAACTTCGAAAATCCGACCCTTGTTTGGTGTTCAAACCTCCGGATTGCTAAGCCAAACTCTGAACCAATGTCGCTGATAATAAAATGCAGTTTGGATCAATAACTATCGGTGTCGGTTGTCTGGGTATTTGTTAGGTGCTAATGTAACTAAGGCATGTAGAGATCATTGCCTTGGACTTGCAAATTATTTCATTCACGAACTTTTATCTTGTGATGTCTCGAAATAATTGTGAAAACAACTCTACGTAGAAAACGAGAATACTGTTTCTGAAAAACTAGACAACTCATACCATTATTTAACATGTAAATGAAGAGTCTGGTATAAATGTTTAAACATAATGCTGAATCGACATTGATGGAAATATAGTAATGCTGATAAACGATTCTACATGTATCTTTGACGTGTTGGAAACTTTCTATTGGAACGCCAATGTTGTCATTCCAACCCGACCCGAGATTAAGCATTATATTTTTATTTCACCATCGTTTCAATTTATGAAATCAACTGATACATGTATTAAAAAACGTATGTAGGGTTTCCCACCAAAAAGACACATGTAAAAATCTCTCACTAGCAGACATCAATACATATCTATGGCACAATGTCATAAAACTAGTATTCCAGACATGTCGCCATTTCAGCCAATCAGATGCTTGAGATTGGAGATTAGTCTCCAGATTAAATTTTATTATCTTGTGCCCAGACGCTTGAGATTTGAGATCCAATCCTAAATCTACATCAAACAGAAAAGCTACCTTGATAGCTTCATTGCTAGGAACAAAGACGGTGACGCTGTCGGCAATGTTCAATTCTTTCTTCATACCAGCAAGGTCCACAAGCTTACCAAACTCCACCAGTTCTTTCTTCTCGGCCAGTTGAAGAATGGTTAGTGCTAAATAGTGATTATATATATATTATAAATTACTGCAGATACTTTTCTGCAGAATTGTTATAAGAAAACTTGGTATTTGACCGTTTACTCCTTGTGGATTGATTGATTAGGGCTACAATTTATCAAAGCAAATCAAAAACGAATTTCACAGGCATGCCATAAATCAATGCGGTTTGTACGAGTTACTGGGCCTGGTTTACTGTTAATATTGTCGCCTATAAGACAAGTGTTTAATTAATTTTTGTAATTAAGTGTATTTTCAGTTCTTAACCCTTATTATAAGGTACCCTGCATGTGTTTTCCACAACACGTTGGCAACTTCCCGTGTTCTTAAAATGGGTCTGAATTATCGCATAAGTGTGAAACGTACAAGAAGGAATCAGTAAACACATATATTAAGAAAACATCGCATCAATATCATATTAAAATTCATATGGGACTTTAGTACGTTTCATAAATTTCCACCATACTTAACCTTCGTCGGGAATGAGAACGTCATCTATAATGTAAAGAACGCCATTTGTGGCCATGATGTCAGAGGTGACGATCTGCGCGCCATCTACATACAATTTGCCGTCAGCATCGCGTGTAAGGTTCATATGCTTGTCTAAAGAATTAGAGGTGCGAGCCTCTCCCTCAATGACAGCAGAACATATTACATTAGGTAACAGATGGTTCTTCAGTACATCTGAAATAAACATAAAAAAAGACATAATCGTCACTGTACTTTTAAGAAGTCCTATGCACGTTAAACGACATTTTGGAAGAGCAGACTGAATAAAGTGACCAATGGAAATACTAAAAAATATCTCATGCTCTGTATGGGCTATCTGATTTGTTACGGAAACGGCAGGTATCTAAAGTGCATAAAACTATGCTTTACTAATTATGTATGTTTTTTAAACTGTAAACTTTGAAAACAGATAAATATCGTTTAACGAATAAAAAAAAAGATTAAAAAACAACATATTGACTCTTGGTAACATTTCAACGCATTGGTTGGTTATGCTTTCTTCAAATTTTAAAAACAATCAAAACCTCTTCAACCTGCAATGAACTGTATACAAAGCACTTACTTTCTATGCACTCTTGATCACTCATGATTTTCGTCATTAAAACTTGATGGTTTTTAAATGCAGTATCTGTCGGTGCAAACAGTGTAAACTGGCCATCATTCCGCAAAACCGATGCCAGTCGTGACGAGCCAAGGGCTGAAATAGAACCAAATCCAGGGTTGAAGGTTATAAAACTGATCATGTAAATCAGTCTCAAATCTCAAGCATCTGATCTGCTCGCCATTTCAGCCAATCAGATGCTTAAGATTTAAGACTGGTTTCCATGCTCAGTTTTAAAACATTGGGCACATATATATGAGTTAAATCAATAGAATTATCCTATTATGTACTCAAAATACGATATCTGTTTCTGTTATAATGTGTGTGTATAACTCTAATAATATAACACATTCTGATAATCATAAAAATGCTGCTGCTGCTGATGATGACGATGATGACGATTAAGATAATACATCCACTTCAAGACCAGACGCAGTTGGGAAATAGTTAAAATAAGTTGCTTCACATTCAAGAAATTTATTTATAATTATAATAATGCAAGCTAAGACGTTGCAATTCTTTATCTGGGTCTCAAGTGGGTGTATATATGTAAATATTTCTGAATATTCAAGTTCGTGCACTTAAGTGCAGTCTTGTGATTGACTTGAAGTCAAGAGCTGAATATCACTTATAACTGCTTTTCCTTAAGTGAATTCAATTATAGTAACATCATCTTTGTCCTCAAGTGCCATTTGTCTAGTGTACAAGTTTTTATTAAGAATATGACACGTTCTGAGTTGACAAGACAAGCTGGATAACGACCGGAGCTATATAACATGCGAATGGTTCTTTTTATTCTATGGTCTAGCCACAAGATTAGAAAACTGAAAATAGAGACCAGTCTTAAATCTCTAGCGTCTGATTTGTCTCCATTTCAGCAAATAAGATACTTGAGATGCTAGCCTGGTCTCCTGGTCTCCATTCTCAGTTTTATAATGTATAGCCCTGATTTTCCGAGGTTGTATGTGAATATTTTAATACTGACTTTATCTTCACTAGTATTATATCGCCGGTATTATATTTGTAAACAAATTGCTAGTCTGTAAATACAATTTATCAAGATGGATGAAAGTTGTTGGGCTTACCAGTTTTTAGTGTGCTCAGTTCTGGATTCTTCTGTATAAGTTCCATCAGCGTGTCTGTTACAGGTTTGAGAACTTCTGTGACCACGTGTATGACTCCATTGCTGGCCAAATTATCTGCTTTAGCAACCCTTTTACAATTTGCGGTGACGAGCTGGAACAGAATGTTTAGTAAACTGTATATCAATTTCAGTTAATATAATTTGAAACAAGTCAGTTGCCATATTCGTTGTTGTGGTTTTGTTGTTTCGTTACATGTTTTCGTTTGGACTGTCGTTTGTATATGTTTATTTGCTTGTTATACGACGTATGACATGAGCTTGTATTTCGTTGTTGTTTTGTACTCCATGATAATCACAAGACCAATGCACGGCTTCAGTCTGTTCGATATAAAATTAACAAATGTGTAACACAAAGTAAATTCCCTTAACAGGCAGTTGTTACCTTGACTGGGGTTTGGTAGACATTTATTCTGATCGAAGTTTTAAGCGGGCTTGCTGTCTCAATTAGCTTGTTGTCCGAAAACTGCGATGACGTCAAATGCCCAACAGCCACGTGACCGAGCAGAAGATTGCGAGTATTGTCAACAACCGCGTCACTAATTTCTTGAGAAACCATGACAACAGAACCAAAGTCCTGGAAATTAAAAGAACTTTCCTGAAATATTGCAAACTGATTAATAATTGGCTGTGAAATGGAACGGTTGTGTAGAAAAGAAAAAAACTTGTTCATTCAAAACATTACGAAAGAAGAATCTACCATATAAACCAGAGATTGGAGAGTACAGTTTAAGATTAATGTTGCGTTTGAGTTCAGACCCAGTATCATAAAACTGAAACATGAGACCAGTCTCAAATTTCAATTGCTAGTCTCCATTTCAACCAATCAGGTGCTTGAGATATGAGACTGATCACCAATATTCAAAGGTCGCCAGTGACTTCACTGAATTGTTTCAGAAAATATAGTATCCAAAACTACTTAAGCCAGAGTCAATGGTAGCACATTGTTTTTATCAGGTGACAAAAACACTTGCATATCACAACAGTTTTGCAAGACGTCTTCAAATAAGCCATTTGGCGTCAGAAAATATGACAATCATGTTCTGTTTTCCATATTATAAGGGAACAACAAAAGGGGATAGATCATTTCAGTTATATAATGCAACACAGATTGTCTTAACTTGTTTTGATTTGTTAAGAAAAATTACGACACTTGTCATTGTAGAAAAGACACTATTTATAAAAAAAAGGAAAAACTCTTGAGTCTGTTTCAAAAAGCGTAAAGTGGGTATATTTAAGTCTATCAGAATTGCATGAAAATGTCAGGAATTATAAATAAACACAACCCGCATCAATGCATATGTTAACAAAATCTAATAATGATTCTTGCCATTAGGTCGACTCCGCTGGCCATGTTTGTCAGCAAAGGCAGGTAAGACTTCAAGGCCTCGTTCGTCGGTGCAAATATAGTTAAGTTACTGTTGTCACTGGAGAGAACTTGCTGTGTGAGACCAGAACTTTCCATGAGAGAGGTCAGTTCTCCGAGCTCCAAGTTCTCCATCAGTGTTGGAATATCGTATAATGGTACTTCTGTAAACAGTATAATGTATATTTAATTATTTCTGTAAATAGTATAATGTATATTTCAGGTATTTCTGTTAACATTTTAACATATATTTCAGGTATTTCAGTAAACAGTATCATGAATATTTCAGGCGTTTATGTAAACAGTATAACGTACATTTCAGATATTTCTGTAAACAGTATAACGAATATTTCAGGTATATCTGTAAACATTTAAATTTTAAACGTATATTTCAGGTATTTCTGTTAACAGTATAACCTTAATTTCAGGTATTATTGCAACCAGTATAACGTATATTTCAGGTTTTACTGTAAACAGTATAACGAATATCTCAGGTATTTATGTTAACAGTATAATGCATATTTCAGATATTTCTGTAAACAGTATAACGGATATTTCAGATATTTCTGTAAACATTATAACGGATGTTTCAGATGAAGTTCAGAGAGTGATGTAGACTGGCTTTAGATTAATAGTTTGAAATTGAAGAAAACAAAATTATACATCGCCTTGAATCCAGGCTAGTTGAACCTATATTTATCTTAAACAAAAAGTGTCGTTCCAATTGTCTATATCTTTACAATATATGGGTAAATTTTACCTTTTGTACAGCCGAAGTCCTCCTGCTCCCTGGTAAAACCGGGACAACACTCGTGCAATTCAACCGTCGTCTCTTTTCCCCGTAATGTCGTTTTCCTTCAAACCATTGTAATATAAATCATTAAAGAGTATAAATTACAACGATCAAAAACATATTTTCATCAAATGATATATTCTCAAATAAGCCCATGAATGGAAATAAATCGCCATATTTAATATGTGCAAATTAATGAATACGTATATGATCTCTCATGTTGAAATATACACACTTCGATTCATTTGCTTTTTTATAGTTAAATTGATAATTTTATTCGAGATCATGATTGAACAATTCGAAAGCTGTGGACTGGTACGGAAGTTTCCATGCTTATCAACATAAAATGCCATTGTTATGTTATCGCCATTATGAGATTTTCTACAGTCTGTGAAAAGGTAGCTTGCATGTTCATTCTGTCATGGGTAGTCTAGGTTAAAACGAACTTCGTGTTTTTGTTGACCTTTGCAAGGTGCAAATTTAAGGTCAACAAGGAATAATAAAATACGAAGACTTACGTTTTAGTGCACTTAAATGTAGTGTCGGAACCATCACAGACCATCGACTGGAAGCTGAAGTGTGAGCTGATCTCAGCCGTATCATTTTCTAGTCTCTCGGTTATTGAAAAGCAAACGTTCGGTCTAAACAATTAGCAAACGTCATAATATAAGTGGTAAATAGACAATATCAGTTACATACCTTTGTTTTTGCAATTGTAAGTTAGCTAATTTTATTACATTTTTCCAATTTTTATATGGTTCCATTTCCTAAATGGCTCAAAGAAAACGGTAATCAACCATTTTGCCGCGCATAATATCGCATGAGTAGTTATCAATAATTAACAAATAGTTAACAATTATTACAACTTTAAATTAATAAACTTAAAATGATTCTATTGATCTATCCACTTAACAAAATATTTAAGTGTCACACAAAACTCAAGACGAAATATTACATCAAAAGATTATTTTTTTACTGCAACCACAACTAAAAAAAGTTGAATTTGAAAAGTTCTAGACTAGATTTTATCAAATACTCAATGTACATAACACAGTTGACCCTTGATTTATCGTCTACTTACCCTTTCCACCACGGCTCCGACATCGGTGATTCTCCCCAACTAAAATCGACGCCAAACCAGGGATTACGTCTTGGACCAAACCCGAAACTGTATCTTCCTCTTTCTAAACCGCTAAAGTACAACCATATCTGACTGTTATTGCTAGTTGATTTAATGACTGAACGTCAGAAACGCTCATCAGTCTTGTTTGAACAATAGCTACTGGTGACCCCTTTTGGATTTCAAAAGACATTATACACATTTCGAACAATTAATCTGCTTAAATTGATATTGCCTCTACCTGGGAGCGAACCCGCACCGTCACGGCGACAGCGCATGGCCCTGTAATTCCGACAACGCAACCAATTGGACTAACCGGAACAACCCCAAAAAGGTTGATCGGATAGCCCCAATATACGTCACTGCATGACATCGGTAACGGGTTATTTTACTATAACAGTACTGATTACATGTAACAAGTTAACTTGTTAACTTTAATGAACTTTCTAGAAGTAATATATGTACAAAGCTTAAACAAGTTATTGCAGGAATTGATTAGACAAATGTTAAAAAACAAGTTCCAGAGATAGACAAGTCTAGAAAGTCTGATTTATGGGCGGTCACTTTGGGTGGTCACTTTGTTGATTTATTTCAATTCAAGCCAAACATCTCTTTAGCATTGAGGAATGATGCCTGGTTACTACCCTGGCTTCACGAACCTGTTTTACATACGTTCAGTTTCTTGGGATGAGAACTTGCAAGAATACAAAAAACACGAGAAATTCAGCTTTTAGATGTTTGGTGTTTCATAACAATTATGGATAATTATACAAAGAAATGTACGAGCGCATCTACAGCACTAGCCATCAATTCTGATGTAATTGAAGATTTGAGGCAAATACGAAAATTGCAGAATCTGTTCATGGGCGGTTATGGACATGTTTATATTTCAGATGGGTTGAACGCAAAGTCGCCATTTCAGCCAATCAGAGGCGTAAGATTTGAGACCGTTCTCCAGTATTAGTTTTATCATCTTTGGCCGTAATAGCATGGAATCAGGGTGCTATACCCTAGCATTTCGCGAAAGGTTCCCGGGCTCTCTAACGTACCCGATGTATAAGACATATACTACCAGTTATCTTTCTTTCTTGGAGTGAAATCAATAATTGTATGGCAAGTAACAAAATTAAGAATTTATAGTTCGGGGTTCAAACCCCAAGACATCCTGGGTGCTAAGGCAACGTGCGTAACGGCTCGACCGACTCGCGACTACGATATAACATGTAACTTTGTTCACTGCAGCTATATAAAACTACGTGAAAAATGTATTCAGTACAGTTTAATACGTGCATAACCATCAAGATGGTATTATGTTCTTTTCAACAAACACAAACGTTGTTTGTTATCGTCGTAATAACCAACTTAATGCATTAATATAAAATCTAGGAACAAAAAACGCATTCATTCTTCCTGGAAAACTGTGCCAAATCGTGCATGATGATAGTTTTTTTGTTTTTACCGGAACTCACACAAAAATGAAGTAGATATCCAATCAGCTTACTTTCGCTCAGGCTAATTTGTTCTGGAATGCGGATACTCCGGAATCAAAACAGAAGAAAGAGGAAAAATAGACCACATTGAAAAACAGACAACATGATGAATAACTTCTTTACTTAATATTTTTTACTTGAAAAGAAGCAAAATGACAAAAATTATAAAATATTTAAATATTTAAAGTATACCTCGTTTTCATTTGATAATAGAGAAACAAAAATTTTGTTTGATCGAAAATGATTTAACAAATGAGACTAGCAGTACTTCATTTTTTCACAAATTATTACGGTCAACATTTTCTTGATGTCAGAAGAAAAGGGAATTCTGGAGTATGAGCATCATAGCACACTTATTTAACACTTAAATTGTTCTTATTTAACTATACTGAACAAAAATAAAAAGTATCCACTTTTAATGCTTATATTCTCATTTACATATTTTTATTAAATCAGGGACGCTTTGAATGGTGTTTTGTTAGCTAATCTCAGTTGTTTTTAAATTAAGTTGTTCATGAGTAAAATCGTCCACACCACGATTTGAGGAACTGCCAATCGAATAACAATTAATCACGGATTACAAAACACTACATATTCAATTTAAAGGGAGGTAATTGGAAATGGTAGGAATTCTAGCCTTGTTTATCGAGGACCAGTTGTGTTATTGATGAATATTTTGTGATTATATTGATCACAAGAGGTAGAGAAAGTGAGTTAAATCAATTAAATGTGAATAATTTAAAGAATCACTGACATTTTACTGAATACCCTTATTTTAACAAAGGGAAAGATAACTAAGTTGTGGCTGCAGATATTTAATAACACTTTATCCATTTGCAATGAAAACAGAAAAACAAATTTGTAGACATATAGAATTTTTCGTTTTCGTTGTCAAATTTTACAAAATTTAAAATAGGAAAGTGGATACTTTTTATATTTGTTGAGTATATTAGAGATTGGTTTTGAAACAACTTTTTATTATTATTTTATTCGTTTTTATTTCTCTTGCAGCCAAAATTCTCGGTCGATCTCCGAGATCGTTCAATCAAAGTCATTAGCTTGCGACACACACTATACTCCATTCCAAAAGAAAGTGTGTAAAATTGTTTTTCTTTAATTAATACCAAAATATTTGGTATCAATATTGAGATTAGATCATAGTTAGTTTTACCTTAGAATTTAAAAGATCTAATCTTAATTTTGATATAAAATATTTGGGCATTAAAAAAGAAGTTAGTGCATTTTTAAAGAGTATATAGAGTTAAAGAGTTTTCTGAAATATTTCTGGCTAGTTCAGAGTATTTATTCAACAGTGGTTGTATTCGGTATATACCGACAGTGTTATAAACACAACTGTTTAATTTTATATTGATAAAAGGTGAACTGTTTTTGTTTTTCAAAAAGATTCATCGTGATCTAAGATTGAACTTGATTCTCGCGCATGGTGTACATAAAGTTACTTATAGCCCCACGAATCACATTTTAACACTCAACACCTTCATTTATTTTTAGGTTAAAGAAGTTTTTTAATGATATGGTAATGAAAGGAAAAGCGGTATGGAAAAAGTATTTAATTTCATAATCTTTAAACGAATAAAAAGAAGTAAAAACAATACCAAACACGATTAAAATTTTCACGTATATGTATTTCACCAACGTTTCGGCCTTAACAAGCCTTCTTCGGGGTAATAAATACAGTATATTCAAGCCTTCTTCCGGGTAATTTTTCATAATCTTTAAAAGGGAACTCAAACTGAACTAGAGTAATAATACAGTTTGTACAGCTCGAGCAACTGTGAGTATTTCAATAGCTTTCACTTTAAAAACGATGAGCAATAATAAAAGCTTTATAAATGAATTATAAGGTGAACGTTCGTAAGGGTTTTGCACCGAAAGAAACTTTCTCTTGATATAGTTATGAACTAGATGAAAATTGACAAAAAGTAGTATTGTATGTAGCAGCTCTGTGCTAAAGATCATTTAACTAAAACTGGAGCCCAGACTCATGGGCGGTAACGGACATGTATATGTATTTTGGACATGTGTTCAAAATCATAAAACTAATTTTTTAAACCAGTCTTAAATCTCAAGCATCTGATTTGCTGAAATGGCAAGTGATCACTAAAAATGCTTCAGATTCGAGACTGGTCTCCAGTCATAGTTTTATGATCCTGGGCCCTGATTGTCTGAAATGGAGACTTGTCTTCATTTCAGCCGATCAGATGATTGAGATCTGAGTGTGGTCTCGAATCTTAGTTCAATGATCTTGGGTCATGTTTGCACACTGACCACTATCATAATATAAATGCATTACTCTTGTCAATATGAAAAACTAGCACATAAATACCATGGTTATAGACATTTGCACTTTACTATAAACTAACCTGAAAAATCCCGGGTCCATCATAGACATATCATCCCATTGTCGAGCATGTTTTTTTCTAACGCCTTCTCGGTGGTTCTCCCGGTCCTTTTCCCGGCGCCCACCCCTTCGCGACAAGCAAACTTCCAACACCGAGGCTGTAACTAATATTAACAATAATAACTTCTTCATTGTAATGTTTCCGCTGATAGTGCTCAGCAACAAGTGTTTTGTTTATATATTAAAGTTAGGCGAACCTATTCTCAGGAGAAGACTAACTTGCTAATATAAATTTCAGGGTGTAAGCAGCGCGAACACAAATACAGGATAGGTTGTTAATAAAATAAATGCCAAGTCGAACACTAACAAGCAAAACGGACATCGACATGTTTACATGGAAACCAGTATCTTATGCCTTATTGAAAACTTTACTAACCTGTTTATTAATGGACTAGGCTTGATGATTTTTTATTTTGCGTGCGAATCAGAACATGCGTGCATGTCGGAATGCTCGAGAAACAAGATCGTTGTTGAACGAGGTCAAGAAGGACTGTTATGAAAGCAAAATAATTTTTGTATAAAAGCCAAAAAATACTTGCACGGATTGACTCCAATTACAGAATCAGGCCTGTATTCCATGAGTTTGTTCATGTGTAACGATTTAAACGACCCGTGGCTTCTTGGGTTCCATACGTTTTAAGGCTGGAATCTACGGGCATGAGCATAATTAAGAGGTCACGTGCCACGAATTCTCTAAGTTTGAGAGATATCAGAGCATTGAGCAAATAATTTACCACGAAGGCTATGTCTGCACTTAGACAAAATAACGTTGCTGGATGTTTTCGCTCAACATAGCGTTTATTCCGATCTTGGCCGACTTGGTTCCAGCAATTTGTAATTTTAAATTTGGAGCAAATATTCAACTGGTCTCTGACCATTAACCCTCGTAGTTTGAGAGATATTATAAGAGCTTTAAGCTATCTCTTACCGAGCGAGTATTTTGATTTACATATATTTTTCACATATGGCTTGTTAACAGACCTTGTGGTGCATGTGGTTCCAGACAATGCTGAGGCCTAAAAATTTGCTGCAATAATTCGACTGGTGCCATCCGGGCACACTACCCGACTTTAATTTTGGCTCGGTGCAATGCCGGGGCTCTTATATCGTCGTTGGTTGGAAGTACGAGTATCAGCAGATGTATGTTATGCGTATATGTAACGTTTGAACGTCCCGTGGTTTCTTGGGTTCCAGACCATTTTTAGGGCGGAAACTCCGGGTATGAGCTCGAAGGGTCATTTGCCTCGAACCCTCCAAGTTTAGGGAATATCGGAGCACCGAGCTAAAAGTTTATATGCTATATCGGGACTTTTTTCCCTATGAAGAGTTTGGACCTACCTGGGCCTTCTTGGGTTCCAGACGTTTTTGAGACTGAAAACTCCGGACATGAGCTAGAGGAGTCATTTGCCATAAAACCTCCAAGTTTGAGAGATATCGGAGCATTGAACAAAATGTTTACCCCGGAGGCTATTTCTGCACTTAGAAAAAAATATTTTTATGTTTTCGCTTATACAACGTTTGCACTCTGTGCTCCGTATCCGCACTGGGTACCTGTATATTTTCAAGGACGTACTAGATTCAATGCATCTGTACTCCGTGAAATTAGTAGATAACTATTTGGTCTAAAGACATTCAATTATAAATGAGGTGGATGATGATGATGATGATGATGATGATGATGATGTTTATGCTCACTGTCTTTTCTTTTCTTGTATAACTATAACCAGCGTTAAGAGAGCTAACTGTAGTCCTCCGCCGATGAACCTTGTAAATGTTGACTTGCTTCTCTGACTACATTCATATTGGTCTAGAAATGATATGCATGGGTAGTATAATCTAAGAAATACTCTTTTGTATGGATGGCGGGTGGGTTAATAATTGTGGCTGGGAGAAAATAAATACTACCAAAAAGATGAGCACGATATATATTTTTTCTAGAAGTAACTAACAAATACAACGGCATTATTTTTTGGATTCGTTATCATTGGCCACAGTGCTTCGAAATACTGAACGCTCGTCACTGCAAATAGAACACAAAATATTCAAATAAAGCACACTGCAGCTCACAGTGCAGTGAAGTCAAATTATGTCAGTTATCTCGTCAGAACATTTCATAACATTTGGATCTGTTAACATTATCGCGATCCAACATCTGCGATAGGCATATCTTGAGAAAAGAATGATTGTTGAATGCTTTCTTGTGGTGAAACTTACAATAGGCTGTAAAATTGTTTAATTTCTGCATGTTTGAGATGATATGCTTTCCGCATACGCTACAAGAGCCTCGAGGTAGCTACAGCTGTCAGTTTGTTTGCTTTCCCCATTCACTTTAAAGCCTAGAGCTCCCGTTCAGAATATAACAATTACTCTTCTACTAGTCTTCTGGGGCACAGTGGTCAGATAATTGCCAAATTCAAATATATAACGTAATAATGTATACCTAACATAAAGGTTATTCGGCTTATGGCTGAAAAGGCCTTCACTCAGGTTTGAATCGTTACAAGATATCTACAATGAAAATCAAAGTACTGAAATAACAGAAAACCAGGGAAGCTTGGTTGCTTACTGTTTCATTTGTGTAGGAAAACCCAATTTCCCTTGATTGCAGTGTTGTATTTACTTGTATGTCTCACGCAGACAAAACTAGTTCTGTATGGGGGGATGAAAGTGTGGCTAGAGTAAAAGTAAAAGTATATGACCGACGGTCTGTGTAGAATATCGAGTGTTGTGTTCATGAAAGACCAATACGTCATTGGACAGGCAAGGAGTGAAGAAGCTTGTAAAACAATTAACCCTTTTGTGTTTGTAGCATTGTTTCTGTACTGATTGATCTAAGGCTTACTGGCTAAGGTTTTGTTGATACAGTGTTGGTAGTGGGTGGGGTATCAGCGATAGTGCTGGTGGAAGCTGCAGCTGGAAATAAAATTAGACATATCTAGTAAGTATTTTAGACATATCTAGTAAGTATTTATTGATTGAAAAGAAAGAACACGTTAATAAATAAAAGCAATACTCAACTAAACATTCATGTTATTCATGTTATAAATTAATCAGACATCATTTATAACACATAAATACATTTGGCGTGACATAGATTTATATGTTGAAATACCACATTGAATGCAGAATGAATCGTTCAGGGCCCAAGATAATAAAGATTTGAGACCAGTCGCCATTTCAGCCAATCAGATGCTTGAGATATGAGACTGGACTCAGAAAAACAACTTACAGCAGAGGCCACATGACATGTAGCAATCGCGCTCCATGTTTTCATTTCTTGATTCACAGTGTCCTTTCACAACCTTACTCAAGCACAAAGCGGTATGCCTACTTGCGTCTCTGCACGGTGCTAAAAGTAAAGCAAAATAACCATCTTAACAAATACAAACGCAAGCAAAAGTCTGTTGTATCAATGGGCAAGCCAAGTGCTGGTGTCAAGATTCAGCAAAATACTCGACTGTTTCTACTCAAGTCTGCTGATAAACTTTTCTTAGACTGAGGCTTCAATCAACGTGAAATCATCTTGCCGTAGCTTTGCCGCTCATATAAACCCCGAAAGGTCACAAAATTACGCTAATATATGCATGTTTGACATTGTGACTCCGATAACTGAACTTTACTAATGTGCTTTTCTGACATGGAAAGAATAATGGTGATTTGCTTAAATAATATACACTATAATTATGAGAAATCAAGTTGGACTTCAAAAGAGCTTGTATTCTAATACGAAACCATTTGATGACTTTATCTCATTAATTATATATTCTAGTTTCACATTAGCTAAATTAATACCATCTACGTTAAAAACAAATGTTAAACGTTTACAAAAATTATTTGATAAATAACGATAGGAACACGATAAATTGCGTATTTTAACAGGAACCACAGACGCGTGAATTAAAAACCATTTACAATGTTATTAAAACTATCTTATTACTTACTCGTGTTATTGTATGTTTGTTTAAAATAATAATGTAAACGTTTGAGGTGGAAAATGTTCAAGATTCGAGTCATTGCAGTTGATTCCTTTTATTGCTTGTTTTGAAATAATTTCTGAATAATTTTGCATTTACGAATCTAACGTTTTATCAAAGACCAAACTTTAATGTTGCTTCAAGCTAGAAAAACGCAGAAACTGCTTACCACTACAATCCAGATCACCATAACCTGGCGGACATGAGCATCTACAGGCGGTGGCATTAAACGTCCCTCCGTTCTGGCAGGAGTTTATTTTACAATCTTGACAATCTATTCCCGTAAATGGATACCTGAAACGAGTTTCGATTTGCCCAAAGTGGACATTTTTGGTATTTGAAAGTACCAGAGATGTTAAATGTATTTATTTGCAACACTCAGCACAGTATAGAAGAAGACACGCAATTCGGATCGGAGGGAAAAGCCAAAGACCCATCAGACATTTGAAATAATTGAAGTACTACAACAGGGCCTACTAGAATATGTAAAAGGCGCTAATGTTAAACCCATTCTCGTCACAACGACTACCAATCAATGCGGTCCGACGGTGCTATTGAATTGATATAATGTCATTCACCGCTCTGCCCTTTTATACACGATTTAAAACATGGGTAAGTTATTATTAATTAGAACAAAACAAGTTTTAGCTTTCCAAAAAGCTAGTCGGTCATTAGCAGATAAACTAATAGAATATGTATGTATTCGTGCCTTTGGACCAACGAAAGTCAAGGATTTGTCCAGTTTTCTATCGATCAATGTCAAGTAGATTCTATCTGACAACCATTTGTGAATTTAGTTGTAGTTTCATGTTTAGTTCCAACTACATTTCTCTGTATGTTCAATACATAAACAAAAGAACATATGTACATTACAAATGCTGTTACTTTAAAGCATGCAAACAAAGTTGAACGGCTGATGTTTGCTTTATTTTGACGAGTATCGGAAAAAGACATTAATAATCATGTTTCTAAATAATGACGTTGTTTAAGCACCATCGAATTGGATGAATATGTTACATTAACACGGTACACAGAGGTACCATAGAACTTTCCACAGTCGATGCTTATTTTTACAGTGAGCAGAAAAACGATGCTTATATTATTCAGTAATTATTACCAACATAAAGTGTAGTTTTAGTTAAGTCAGCAGATCTGGTCAAACTTGAAGTTGACGAGCGTTAGAAGACAGTAAACAATAACTTAGGATGCAGATGCATTAATTATTTTCACTTAAGCTTTATGCTGCTCATATCTTTTGTTTAAGTTAGAAGGATTTTCTCTGAAACTATTACAGAAACTCGAGAAGCAATATTTGTATTTTAATTAATCTATGATAAAAAAAAATTGTCGTTATGCCACTGTTCCGAAAATTCTTCACAACTATTTCTTTTTACTTTAAAGACTGGTTTTGCATTGCTTGCAGTATATTCTAGAAGAACGTCCTCACATAGAAATGATAGAGTTTGTGTTGTCTACCTTACTTTACTTTTCAAAATAATGTTATTGTGTAGTATTAACCCAAGACCGAATCCAGATCCGTTATATTGCATGTGTATGGGGAAGCTGACATTGGGGTCAGGGGTATCCCCGGAAATCTTTTAGAAGTTATACTCAATTTGCATTGCAACTGCGACGAGTCCAACCGTTCACAATATATCCCAAGAAGAGAACGCATGGATAGATGCGGTTTTGAGATGGAATCGGGGAATCAAAACAAATCACTTCGTATTTCTTTGAAAAATGCATATATTCAATGGCAAAGGCAAGTTTTGAATATTGGGGCGGCGGGGTTTTTGTAACATATTTACATTCATTATCACTTGAATGAAATAAACATACTTTAGGTAAGGTCATGTGAACACCAAAACCTTAAAACAAAAAAGGTAATTTTAACTTTTTATATAACTTTGATAACCAAGGGTTTTTAGTGATTCGTATTGCCTACACAAACTGTACTTTTCAACGTTTCATGACAATGTTTTAATATTCTGTGATTTACCACTATAAAATCCAAATAATCATGATTCCATGAATTTTCCAGACAATACTCTTTTTCCATGACTTTTCAAGATCTGTGCAAACCTTGCTATCAGCAATCCCAAGCGAGCTCTCCACAAGTTAAAATCAACATTCCCTGAATTTTCAAGGCAATACTCGTTTTCCATGACTTTTCCAGATCTGTGCAAACCCTGCCATCAGCAATCCCAAACGAGCTCTCTACACGTTCTTACTATACGCTAAGTTTCATGTCAATACGATGAACCAAAGTCGGATATTCGTTAGTCTCTAAGAAATCCATAAATGGTGTCTTGCTTTTGACGAACAAAATCAAGATAACGGAACGAATCTATTTCATATATGACATCATCCTGAACAGTTGTTTGATTCAAATAAAGTATCAGCTCAACTATTATGCAACTAATATTTTTCTATAAAGGTTTGCATCCCGTGACTTTCTAAAAAAAGACGAATAACATTATTTCTATACCCTGTAGAAAATACAACACACGTATGTTTACATAATTTTACATGTCGTTATAGAGGAGCTCAATTTCTGATTTGCCGTAAATACAATGTCCGAATATTGTTTCATCAACATTTAGAAGACTTTTCTTGCAAATAGGGGGAACGGAATAGCATTCTCAAGCTTTAGACGGGCGACTTTGTCTAAAGTGACCACGTCCGGGGCCTCTGTTAACCGGTGTTACTCTTCAAAGTTCAAGTTTGGTCCATTATAATATGTCGGTCATCAGGATGACCGACAATTAATGTCTTTTCTGGTAAACGTCTTCTCTATATGTAAAGCAATCAAACATCAGCATATACACTATCCTTTTGTATGCGTCTTAGAAACAGGTGACATAGTCTAAATTATCCGTTCCGTCTGGAACGTGAGTCACTGTTAACCGGTGTTCAGGCTAAAGATCTCAAGTTTGGTCGATTATAATAAGTCGGTCATCAGGATGACCGACAATAAAAAAAGTATAAGAAGGTTGAACATGTCGGAGTTACATGTCGTGTGAAATGACTGTATCATAGCTTACTTGCAGTTACAGGTGTCCCCGTATGTATTACCTTGGCAGTCACATTGGCAGGTAGCGGTATGTGGTTGAGAATTTTGGCAAAACTTTGGGCACCTCTCAGTGCAGTTAATTCCTAGAACAAACATATTTGTTAATTAACAAGAACTGTATAATGCGCTTACAGTGATTACATTACTGATCCATCTTTGGTCAGTTTAAAAGTTCAAACACATCGACAGACGAATTTCTTGGTGTGTACGAATATTTGATTTCCATAACATGTCGTGTTTTAATTTTAATTCTCTTTCTTACTGAATAACATTTATGTTTGATTTGGTATCTCTATTTATAAACCATGTATTTATAAATAGATGGAAAAATCACTTCGATAGTTACCGAACTCGCGAATTATCCAAATATTACATGCCCCGGGCCGAGGGCTTCTAAATATTCACACAATCATACATATATATCGCGCGCAACGAATTTCAATGTTAGTAAATGATAACAGTGCTGAATAAAGGTACGGTTGCTCATGGGCGCTGACAACGCAATAAACACAACAGGTCATTTTATAATCCAAGGCTCTCTTCTCCTCTCTACCTTTTGGCTGTGTGGAAATACTGTGTCTACTGGTAATATGGCGATTTGCACATTTACTCATTACTTTTGGCTCAATTGTAACCCCGTTCACCCTTTTCCCAACCTGTTTTACCTAACGAACTTTCACATATTGCATTCTTCCATAAAAATGCATGTATGCTTTGTTTGCATACAGAATCAAAAAGCCAACTACCATTCAAGATAGTTAGCTTTAACCTTTACCATAGAATCCAGAAGAACAATGGCACGAGCATGTTGCAGTATTCCATTTTCCGTTATTTTCACAGGTCCCAGTGCAGACGGCCCCTGTAAAGAATAGTTTATATCAAAAATACATGTAGATGGAAAAGCCACGAAAAATATCAATATAATGCAGGCTCGGTCTGATTATGTCAGTTAATGGGCGGTAATGGAAACGCATATTGCTCTCTACGCCGCCTAGCCCCCTGGTTGATCGCTACACAATATTTACACAAATTTACACAAATATATTACCGTGCTCAGCGGCCTTCAAAGACGGTAAATAACAACAGTACTGATTGAATGTTCGATTAGACTTTCTTTCAGCCAACACCAGGCACAAACAACGCGACTTCGCTGTTAAAACAGATACAAACGAAGTCCGAAAGCCAACGAACACGACAATTATCGAAATATTGCAAAAGAAGAACAAAGATAAATCACACTAACAAATAGATAAAAATAACAATACCTACAACACTAAAGAATGCTTTAAATATTCAAAAGCGACATATCACAAAATTTAGAGAGAACATTTAAACTAAGTGCATCCAAACATTTCAATTTAGTATTAACCTTTCTGAAGCCCGTGTTCACCAATTCAACAAAAGTAAAAGCAGTAATTTCAAAAAAGTATACAGCGTTCTGTACCTCTGTCCAGTTTATGTAAGAATTTATAAAGAATTTTTCCGTGATTTCTAACAACAAGTTTAGAATTAAAAAGACAGATTTATTTTCTGTAATAAAAATATCCCGAAACAATGATAAGGGTTGCAGAAAGAAGAAACTCATGGGAAATAATGTGAATAGCAGTCGTATAAACCTATTTCAGCAGTAATAATAATTTAAACTTGACAGTACTCGAAATAAACAAATCTACATTTTTGTCATCATTTTACCGTCTAAAACTCGAGTTTTAACAACATGCGGACTGAATCACTTTAGGATACATGTGCACATTTTCACAGAAACTTCATGGATACATGCAATATTGTTGAGTTCGGTGATGGGGTTAAGTTGTTCTAAAGAGAACCTGGATCAAGAGTGAGATTGGTGAATTTTGAACCTGTTTAACCCTGGTGAAAAAAATTATGTTGCGATAAACCTTTTCAAGCAGGTTACCCATGGGTTTCTGTTTTTTGTTACTGTGCCATTTTTCCAATTAAACGTGTAGTTTAGTTAATATAACTATCATAGGCGGTACTGAAATGCGGACGATTTCTGAAACTTTGGGCTGCGACTGGATTGGTAAATGTGTATAATGTTAAAACTATTATTGAAGTTACCGCTCTTCCACTATATTTTAAGCTTAGCAATGAGAAATGTATAAGAAAAGATCAAAGTGCTTTAAAAGCAACAAACATACTCTCTGCTGCAGTGGGTAAGGAGTACCCGTATAAAACACCGGTGTTGTTATGTGAGTCATAGTTAAACAGCTGAAAAGAAATATACGAGAAATTTATCACTTCCGTTTTGTTTAGCAAGATATCTTGCGAGAATTGACGAATGTAGGATTTAGATCTAGTCGATATTTGCAAGCAAGATTGTTCTATGTTATTATCGGGATGTTGTACATTGCATTTGACTTTTCTGTCGTTGCTTACATGTATTCATGTCTATTTTACAGTATTTTATTGCATCATCTTGGCACATCTAAAAGGTCTCTTCCATCTTTACTTGTAAAATTATTAATTTAAAGTAGTCTGCTGTCTAATCTTAAACCATAGATATAATTTGTAATTTAAAAAACTTGCAGAATAATGAAACCATAAATTTTCCCTTGTAAATAAACATACTGAGATATGCACTTCTTGGTTGGTCGGTCCGTAAGCGTACAGAAACTGTTGATTTGCAAGGAGGTACCATTGTGTTCCAGCGAAGTCAACCGGGTTTGCCATGGTATTAAGTGCGTTGTATTTTATCACAACAATGTCAGAGTCCTTTGTATTAACTTCTGCATTCAAAGCAAATAAATTTCTGTGTGAACATTTTAAAATAGTAAATGAGTTTTGGTATTATCTCTATAATTGGTTATTGATACATAAAGAGGCAGAGGCGTGTAATATTATTCTAACATTAATATGCACATATTATTGCTTAAGAAATGGTATACTGACATACTTTCTGTTAACATAAGTAAACAATCAAAACCGCAGTTGTTAAATAGTTATTAAGTAAAGTACATGTTTTGCTAAGTACCGATAATGCTTTATTGAATTCTTAAAGACAAAGTAATTGTTGGTACACAATCTAGCTACAGACATGCGTAAAAGGTTCGGTAAATTTTACCTAAGAAATTGTATTGCATCGAGGCGTACTTGAAGTAGAACTGAATAAAGCTTGCATTTGCTGGGAGTATAGCAACATCTCGTCTTTCCCCTGACAAAAAATAATAAAAATAATAAATGAAAAGCTGTAAAAATTGTAAACTACATTTAAACTACATTCGAGTGAATAAAAGTTAATATAATAACTTTGGTTATTTATATAATAAATTTGGTTATTAATCTAATAGATTTGGTAATAAATGTAATAAATGGTTTTTTTATTAGGTCTCACTATGTGCAAGTGTAGCATTAAAAAGTCCTTCAACAATTTGACAGGAAGAGTTATCCCCTCCACAAACACCACATCCATCGATTGATAAAGTTCCTGACTTCCCGTCACAGCCAAATAACTGAAAATGATATTGATTATGCATGAAAAAAAGTATGCATGTTTCGATAATTTCCTAAAACTGAGTGTGTGAGGTGCGTTCATATAGAACATTATCTTTATGGGGTCTTTTTACTGATTGAAAAGCAATAAAGATGGGCACTCAATGACCTTACTGAGACCTATGCGCCTGGAGGCGAATCAATAATCGAATAAAAAATTATATAATTCAACTGAATTTATTGACGGCATTTAGTCCATGAGTATCCGTATTTTGTATCAGTTGTTAAGCGCTAAATTGTGTGAAATTTATCAATGTCGGAAGTGACGTGCTAGAAATTAAAAACTCACTTGGCATTTCCCTTGGACACATCTGCCATACATTCCTGACCGTCTCGGTAAATGATTCCTTTCTACGAACGAAGATAACGCTTCATGTACACACGGTGTTCCATCAGGCATTATACCATGTCTCTCGTTTCTGGAATCATGTCCTTTGACAGCGTCGCACCGAACTATGCACTGGTTATCCCCTTAAAACGACACATAAATATTGTTCATTTAGCTGAACGCTGTAGAGTTTACAACCATTTAAAACATAAAATACATTAGAAGAGGAATGTCATAAAATGATTGAATGTGACAAAACGCTTAATATTTTAAACCAGTGTATGTGTGTAAATAAAAAAAAAGAACAAAGCTGAGAACATGTATTGGAATCAACCAGTTTAGAAACTATTATCGTAAAAAAACTGACCAGTGGTACCAGATTCGACTTGCCTGGGTTTGTATTTATTCCAGAAGCATTGATTAAAATACAGATTCCTGCACCAATCAATTCAGTTCCTTTATACTCAATTCTACCCGTGAATATGTTGCTTGTGCCACTATAACTGTCAAATAAACATTTGACGGCGAATTTCTGAAACAGTTTGATTAAAAAAAATCTTCTCTGTGAGACACAAAAGAGGTGTAAGACAAGGAAATAACAATGTTTAATATAGATCCATTTCATCTATTTACCAATAAACAACTTTATTTTATCATTGTGTTTCTTTCAATGTATTTGTGATCCAGAGCACAACAAAATGCCTTAAGGGAATTATACTTGCCGCTCTCGCCATATTTGTTCCCTGTGTTTAGATAATTAGCTGAATCGGTTCCCACCTCGTGATAAAGGTTACTGGTCTTCCAATGGGCACAGGTTTCACTCGCCCTTTGTTTAATTAATTCTGATTCCGATGTACTGTCACCACGACATGGCTGTATTAATGGGAAGTCAAAATAGTCTTACAAAATGTTCATTAGGTAATAGTCTTTTAATGTTAGTTTTGACACTTACTTTAATGAAAAGCGAGCATATTGTTAAAATAAGAAAAACACAGCAAAATGGTAAGAAACATCTTTTAAGTAGTTTCGGTTAGTATTTTGACATTACTATTAGAAAGCGAGAATATCGTAAAACAGAAATAACATGGCAAATAGTTAAGTGACATCTTTTAGATAGTTCCATTTAATATGTACAGTATACCCGAGTGTTGCAGACTTCCGAGTAAAAATCGTCTCCATCACACCAAGCACTGTTCCGTGGTCTGAAATATTTAACAACAGCATCGTTTGCATTTATTTTGCAAATTTAAACTATTCAATACTTTAAATGTTGAATAAAAAGCAATAGAAGTATAAAGGGAAGTACATGACTTATCCCTTAATTTTGGTACAGTTTATAACTGTGCACTGATGAGTAGTTGTTTTTTTCTTGTCAATATCTGACGTGTTGTTATATGATCGGGACATGTGATTCAACATTTCCACTTGTTGATTCTTTTTACGTTGATTATATTTTACTAAAATCCCCCACAAATACGTGGCTAACAAAATAGTCTTCTCTTTTCGAAATTTTAGTTAAATAAACATTGACTAACATTGGGTTATTGCAGAATCTCTGTCTGTATTGAATTCCGGTACCACACGTGCGACTACATGACGTCATCATGCCCCACGGTGACCAGCCACCGGCAACCGTAGTAAACAAAGTGTGGTCAAGGCCCGTGTCATTCCAGCTGATACAGTGGTAACTGTTATCAACAATTTGTGACGAGCAAACCTAAACAAGTCAATGTGCATCATTAAAATGTTTCGACAAGATTTTTTATTAACCGGTGAACTATAATTGAATAAGTTGCAGATCTTTTTTATGGAGGAACAAGATTGATATAGGGGATCGCTGGCAAACATTTCAAAAATGAATTTTAGATAAAATAACTAAATGAAAAGTGTATAATAGTAAAGAAAAATACACAATGTATTAATCTTTGGATGTATTAAAAGTCGCTCACGGAGTTCAATCGAATTAATGATTTACTACCAAGCACATATTAAAACAAAAGAAAACTCGTTTGCATTAAATTACCATACGTTCTCCACAGTAGCTCCCATCTGTAGGCGTAGGATTTGCGTAAGAAACCCCGAAAAGTCGGGAACTTGGATCCATGTTCATGCACGTGTATCCAGAACACTCTGTCTTGAATGAGACAAAACATATTATTGAACAAATTACAAAGAAATAACATTTATTTGACAAGTAAACGAATCGTACAATACACGGGTCTTCATCGACAAGTAACTAAAGTCGTTGATTCTTAATGTCAGATTCATTTCCTTTGACCCGAGCTCTCAGTGACTACAAGTCCTTTATATATCAAAGCAATTTAGCTAACTCAGTTAAGATGGTTGTTATTGAATATAAGTTTGGAATTTAAAACAATTACATGTACTAGGCAAAACATGGCATAACCAAAAAATAAAACTTCTCTGAGGGATATGTCTTTTGTTTTAATTTGATATACACGATTAAGTTTATAGCAGCAGCATCGGTAAAAGTTATCTCACCTTATTATGAAAACAAATAACAGTACCTGTTTCATTTGAGGACTGCATTCGCAGTCGGAAGGCAGCCCACGCATGAAACAGGTAGAAAGATATTATATCGTTTAAGCATGAACATTATTCAAAAACCAGAAAACTCAGTTAGCAGTACCTTTGGACTCGTCAAACGAAAACCGGCACCATGTTGAAATTCGCAGAGTTCATCCCTCGTATATAACAAACCTTTAACAAAAGCAAACTTAAATAAGGCTTTTAAGATATGCATGGACTTTTTTTAGACCAAATGTTATATTTGATATTATTATGTTTAATGCGTGTCTTAGGCGTAGTTAAAAAACGAAAGCATATATCAAAGTTAAAGATTGTGAAAGCATGGACAAAGAGTATCTGATTATTTAACTTCCTAAGCTACACTATCTACATAGGATGAAATCTTGACATGATTGAAATATTAAGCTTTGTTTATTTTTTTGTCTAGACAAGTATAAAACTAATTGTTTACCAGAGTGCTTTATTACAATCTATAATTGACACATTCAAATAATTTTCTGTTTAAAAATAAAAATGCATTATATAATTTCAAAATTAATTCAACGATTAATTTGTATTAATTGTTAACTATAAGCTAATGAACTTCTTCCGATATTAAACAGAATGTATCATGCTCAATTTAATATATATTTTTTTATATAATTCTTCTTTGTAAAAAAAGTATGAACTTTTTAAAACCTTATCTCATGGTTAAATTTTAAACAATCTTTGATATGGTACTAAATCAATCGGAATCGGCATGCAAATAAATGGGAAGTTTCGCCTTTTCGCCTTTTCAGATAATATTCCAACAAACTGTTTCTTAAAACAAAATGTGTATACTTGTCTTCTGGTCCAATCATTTGATTAAGCCTACTGCACACCTAATATTAGGATAATCCTATGAAGCAGCTGTTGTGCTATGAATGTAACAACATGGCATAACGTGAATTTTAAATCACTTTCAAATATTCAAATAGCCAGCTATAGCCCATGAAGGTAAGTTTATTTCAATAACCAATCTTTCTTTCCTTACCTGGCCACAACTTCTGTACGTCTATAACATTGGCTTTCATGACATTCGTGGACTTCACACAGCTTGCACTAGATTTTCTGTTGAGAAAAACAAAAGTGGATTTTAGTGTCCGAAAGACATTTCATAGAATAAAAGAAACCGACTGAAAGAAATATTTGAAATCGTTAAAATCGGTTTTAAAACTGAGAGTATTTCTTATATACACAGAATTTGAATAAAGTATATTGAAAAAATTATTTGAAATGGACTAAACCTTTATTTAATCGTGTATTTTTTGTTCTATTGACATTTCTTGTCAGTCAGTCACGCACGGTGCAAGAAACCAGCTTTAGAGCATCTCATTTCTCAATAAAAATAGAACGCCAAACTTTTATGTATCGGTCTCATCAGTTTGAAAAGATAACATGATGCAAAAGATTTGTTACTTCAGGATAATTATGTTTGCTCCTCTGTTTCATTCTCAAGATGCCTCAATAAACTTTATAGAACGCTTTGGCATTACACATTTAGAATAATACATGTAGTAGACTTACTGGAGAGTTAAGTTCATTGCAGCCACACTACAAGTACTCCAGCCAGCAGTCTTTGAACCCATAATGCCATCGTGAGGTCTTGAACACCCTACATCATTGTCGTGTGCCATACCTAGTCTGATATAAATCAAATATCATTTGGTAAAATATACAAGTTAAAAGTTTTAAAAAGGTACATGTATTCAAAGCAAATCATGAATTATATTAAACTAAAAAACTGCTTCTCAGCGCTCATTATTGACAATTCGAAAGTGGCGATATAGTAGGCTGGTCATTTCTCCAACAGATTGGTTAGGGGACGAGGACGCTAAACAAGTCTACTCACTATTACTCATTAAATTCTGAAATTCGATAACAAAAACTGCTATATTTTTATTCATAAAATTCAAAATTGACAGAATTTTAGGTACGCTCCCCACGACTACTTCACTCAACGACTTCAACCTTCTAAAGGGTGATTAAAAGTCTTTAAGCGATTGCCGACATGCACATTTTTGACGGACATACATACTATGCCTTCACCCTTTGATGTTGGGGACATAAAAATAAATTAATGTTTTAGCAATATGGCCCCAGTAGATCTAAGAATATGCTAAGAAAACTTGGTATGGCAACTCAAGTAACAATTACACACAAATGTCCCGCTGCAGCAATGTTTTTCCAAAAGCATTAACTCGTAGCAAACTTTGACATTCAATTCCATTATCGGTAAATCTAACCATTGAAAATAACAGGCAATATCTACTTTGAATTTCAATGTATAAAGGACGTGCCACGTGAACACCCTTTTAAAGTTGTATGGAGAATATGAGATTGCTAATAAATTCTTGCTAAAAGAACCTACCGGATCGGAACAGACTAAAATGACCCATATGTAAGTCACATGACCCCGTTTAAGTAAGACAGGCGAAGTGTTGAAATATTTTTATATCTGGGTTTCGTTTTAGCAAAAACGCTTCAATCAATCATTCAATCATAATTTATTCATTCATTCAATCGATCATTTAACTTACTGATGACCGAGCTCGTGCGCTGTAATAACGTACTCTTCTACACGAGTGTCAGTCGACACTGAACATTTTCTACCCTCTTTACACACATCCCCCACGTATGAATATCCCGCCACATCTGTGGGTTTTCGTCTGAAGAAAAGGTCATTAATTGATGTGTTTGCTCAAATTAATAAAGTGTATTTGATAAAATACCATATGTGTTATACAGTTTAAAATATATTTTTTTCATTTGGAAACATAAAAGTTGCCACTTTGCAATAACTCTTAGAATCTGAAAAGGAACTCGTATGTCACAGAAGTATTTGCTGAAGAAATTCTCAAAATATCTGGAAGCAAAGAATACTTGAGTGATCAGACTCTATTTGTTTCTTTTATTCCATAAATAGATTAACGAGTGTCTTTCCGTTACATAATATGCATGCTTCTGCAAGAAACATTGGTCTCTTGCTGTATTTTTTATTTGCTGTATGTGTTATAAGCTTTGCAAGAATATAGGTGGGATGGAGTTAATTCACCAAGAAACATAAATATTCAGAATCAGGCGGTGACACTAGTGCACCAAAAGCGTTGTTTAAATCCTGTTTGTTTTTATATCTTTTTCAAAATTAATTCAATTTTCATAATAAAACTGACATATGCATGTAAGGAATAGCGCACCAGGAAACACCGCTCTCCAATTAGTGTAAGAGAAGAGAGATAAATAGAGCATGGGTTTGTACAATGAATAATTTGAAAAATACACCACAGACAAAACGAACGAAAACTAAAACCGAAGATTTATATGGTCAGTGGCAAAACAATTTGCCTCTGAGTTTATATCAGGTTTCAGCGTTCACCAAGCTCACGCTTGCCCCATAGTTTCTCATATGAACAGAAAAGCAAATTCTACCTTGGTGAATTATCTCCATCCAACCATCAAATCGGCAATGTTGCGTGCAAAAGCACACAGACATATAAAACGTTCATAGCATTTACAAGCGAAAAGGTCAATAATTACTGAGACCAGAGCAAATGGAATGATATCAACAAAGACTAGAAGGTTGGGCTTGATTACTTTGGCTGTAACCATGCAGCTTCTTGTTTGTTTGGTGTTTGTGACCTCGATGTCAATGTTCTATTATAAATGTTTGATCTCTGTCCTTCTTCTTGTATGGGTAGGCTCTATTTTTCGGCTGTGGATTTTTGTATGTTTACTGCCATATGCACATCGTCGTTTGCGACGGATCGATTAGTGGTATAAACTCTGATAAGTTGTGAGCTGCGCTCAACCAGGGGCTAGGCAGCGTGGTCATTAATACTCAGCATGCATTTCCACACCAGAAGTCAACAAGCGTAACCAAACCAAGTATGCACTAGTTTAATAATTTTTTTAACTTTTTTGGTGGCGTTCTAATCTATTTAAATTCCATTGATACAATGACAAAGAATGACGAAATGGCTTTTTCCTCAATACACATGGTAATTTATTCTGAATCACATCCCATACCGGTACAGTATGCAAAGGTCCAATACCTCGACATCTATCGCGAGGCTAAATGTCAACCCGTTTGGATAGTTCAAGCTTTCATTCCAACGTCTTGCAACATGAATGTAATTTACATTCAATTACAATGAGCAAAGCAATAGCGGTAGCAAAGTTAACGTAGACATACCCTGTAAATAGATGTATATGGTCGAAATGTGTCCACAGCCGATGTATCTGTGCTCCTCTACAAATACTGTTAATGGTGTCTTGAAGACGATTTGAAGGGTTGTACCAAGTCTGAAATAACAACAAAAGCCTACAGCGTAAATAAGTTTCAAAATATTTTAGACTCGAGAGATTACGTTTATTTTTATTATGTTTTATGTGGCTTTATTCATGCATTATTGTTTATTTATATCCGGGGCATTCCATGCATATAAAATACTAAAACTGTTTATGTGTTTTGATTTAAGATTTTTACTGTAGCCGATACCCTTCGTCCATTGCAATGAACTATTTTTTTTCAACTAGGGGCATTTTCCAATTAACTAAATTAACCGTCGGTCATATAGGAGCTCCTCAATTTGTTTTCGTTCATACGAGCACATCACCTTAATCCTGATTTAAATAAATCCTAAATGGCGAACTGCTTTGCCACTGACCATTTTAAATAGGCTGCATTCGGATATCCTTTTTATTAAATGTTTGCGGTCTGAGAACATATTGTACTACAAAGTCTCGTTGAGTTTTGCTCTAAAAATTATTTATTCAGCACCCCATTTCGTAATACTAGTAATATAGCTTATGTAGCTTTGATTAGATAATACATCTTATGAGTTATCTCAATGTAGAAATATCGAAAGCAATGGGCAAGTTCTGCTATAATTAAATTTATTGAAAAGAGATGCTCAAATTATTCATAGTAAATGTACAGTAAGTTTAGAATTATATTTTTTCATTAATAATTGTTGAGGAGTATCCTTAATTATTTACATTTATCATGATATTTTACTTTACATATGATAGCATTATGGGATTCTGATGAAAGGGCATTTTGGGACACTGACTGTCCCGCGAGAACCTGTCAATTTAGGCTGTCCGAAAAAAAAAAGAAAAAAACAATCCGTAATGTACTGAAACACCGTTTGAGAGGGCGTGACAAACATGGATAACCAATGTCAATGTCAGCAATTTTCAGTTGTACAGCTACCCTTATGAAGATCTTATTTTTCTTAAAACTCAGCCTTCACATATTATGCAAACATTAATTATCAAATATATGTAAAAATCATATAAAATCTTACAGGATTTGATTCCCAAATGACTATTTCTTTAATGGAGACGGTGACGTTATACTTTAAAACATCTGATCTGCTCCATTCAGCTTGAACCTGGAACGCAGTCATAATACTTAAAGTTTATTATGTCAAATTAACAGAAAATAATATTAAATGCAAATAATTATATAATTATATTCATGACATTATTTTGTGCTGCTATTAACAAATGTGTACTTTTACTACTGCATTAGTTATCGATTTAAACTTAACAAATCCATAAAATAAGATTGTCCTAAAATAGATCAAAAGGGAACTTTGAACGCTACCAAACACGACAAAAATGAAAATATTGAAGGCTAGGTTTGATTGAGCCTGTTCATAGCCAGTAAAGAAAATGCATGTTACTGCCCTCGCCGTCTACCTCCCTTTGAACGCAACTCAATATTTAAACAAGTAAATAGTACAATTTTGATCCTTCCCAAACGATGGTATGAACATGGCGGTTTACATGAAACCTTCAATGCGGCATTTTCAGAATAACACCATTCCATGATCAGCGGCGTATGGTCCTCAGATAAAAATGGGTTTGCCCTGAAAGAATGCAAATGTAATCACTTTGCCGCTAATGGTTCACTTATCCTTATTCCATGTGACCACTGATTCCATTTAAAAATTTTGACTTACTCCATGATCAACGAAGTGGAACGCTCGCACGGAAAAAACGCATGGTGCCCCTTACTCCAAAACAGGAGTATAAAATATTAAAAGTTTAATATAAGTTAACGTGTCCTCTTGTTTATTGCAGTATGTTCTTATTGGTTTATACAGTTTAGATAAACAGTAGAAAATGAACTTAAACAAAGCTTACCCCTGCCCATTTTAATTCCATCAACTCGATCAGCGACCTATTTGTAGCATGACTACGAGCTCGCATATTTGCAACGTATTCCTCGTCCAAAATAACGACCGTTTCAACTTCGATGTTTTTCGAAACTGCTTCGCCATTAGAGTTGGCTACGAAGTTGGATAATAAAACTAGCAACAAACAATACAACAACATTTGTTTCAATTCATACTTGCTCATATCGAAATAAACTAATACAGAACAAGCAAGGAAAATCTTCAAATTACAAAAGGTCAAACTTTATCTCAGTGATTACAAACAAAGATAAGACTAAATGTATAATTAATTTTTGAACGGTATCTAACAGAACAACTGAACAAAATGAAAAATGAATAGCGACCTTATCATTAGAATTATTAACTAGTATTGTTTTTGTCGAGTCGTTTGCATATCGTTTCCATAATGCCATGCATGTAATTTATAACTTACATGGTCGTCTAAATGCCAGATGCTGATCTGCAACAATTTCTTGCGATAATGAATGTTCACACGTTATTTCACACAGCAATTATGTATATATTCCAACGATATTAAGTATAATATGGCACTATCCAACTGATTTTATTATTTCCTGCATTACATCAAAGAATTTTCTCAAAAACATATTTCATCCAATTATGTCAATGTAATGACATGCAGCGAAAAGAACAAACTTCAGTGATCCAAAACTGTTACAACCCGTTTTGTAATAAAAACGAGAATTGTAATAATTATAACAATTCTCGTTTTTATTACAAAACGGGTTGTGAGGTATCAACCACTTTTGTAATAACGAGAATTGTAATAAAATGTCAAACTTAGTTATTTTTGCCAAAAAAGTTTCTATCCGTAGAATAATTGTTTCTTTAGACAGAAATTAGCACGTCCTTATTGTCCTGAATTGCCCTTGATTATTTAGAAACCGTCAAGTATTGATTAAAACTCAAATTGTTTATGAATGAACTTAAGAGTTAGATTTTATTACATTTAACACTTTTATTACAAAACGGGTTGCAAGGTATCAACCACTTTTGTAATAACGAGAATTGTAATAAAATTTAAAACTACTCTCTTATTGCCGTAAATAGTCTATATTTTTTTAATAACTGTTTTGTTTTTTTCAAAACTGAATTGTCCTTGATCATTTGAAACCGTCAGTTGTTGATTAAAAATCAGCTTATATATGAACGAACATACTATTACATAATGAAATTTTATTACAAAACGGGTTAAAATGTATCAACCACTTTTGTAATAACGAGAATTGTAATAAAATGTAAAACTTAGTTTTTTTTCCACAAACGCTTCTATCCGTAGAATAACTTTTTCTTTCGACAGAAATTAGCACGTCCTTATTGATCTGAATTGCCCCTGATCATTTAGAGATCGTCGAGTATTCATTAAAACTCAACTTATTTATGAATGAACTTAATTGTTAGATTTTATTACATTTTACACTTTTATTACAAAACGGGTTGCCTGGTCTCAACCACTTTTGTAATAACGAGAATTGTAATAAAATGTCAAACTTTGTTATTTTTGCCAAAAAAGTGTCTATCCGTAGAATAAGTGTTTCTTTCGACAGAAATTAGCACGTGCTTATTGACCTGAAATCCCATTGATTATTTAGAGACCGTCAAGTATTGATTAAAACTGAAATTATTTATGAATGAACTTAAGTGTTTGATTTTATTACATTTTACACTTTTATTACAAAACGGGTTGCAAGGTATTAACCACTTTTGTAATAACGAGAATTGTAATAAAATGTGGAACTTAGTTATATTTGCCAAACAATTGCCTAACCATTGAATAACTGTTGTTTTTAATTAGATAAATATTAGCACGTGCTTATTGACCTGAATTGCCATTGGTCATTTTGAGACCGTTATATGTTGATTACAACTCAACTTGTGAATTTGTTTTTATTGCCATAAAGAGTCTCTATTTTTTAATAACTTTTTTTAGAAAGAAATTAGTACATACTTAATTGTCATTGATTATTTAAAACCGTCTAGTGTTGATTAAAAGTCAGCTTATATATGAACGAATATTTTATTACATTTTGAAATTTTATTACAAAACGGGTTGAAATGTATCAACCACTTTTGTAATAACGAGAATTGTAATAAAATGTAAAACTTAGTTATTTTTGCCACAAACGCTTCTATCCGTAGAATAACTTTTTCTTTCGACAGAAATTAGCACGTCCTTATTGACCTGAATTGCCCCTGATCATTTAGAGACCGTCAAGTATTCATTAAAACTCAAATTATTTATGAATGAACTTAATTGTTAGATTTTATTACATTTTACACTTTTATTACAAAACTGGTTGCCAGGTCTCTCAACCACTTTTGTAATAACGAGAATTGTAATAAAATGTGAAATTTAGTTATTTTTGCCAAAAAGTTTCTATCCATAGAATAACTGTTTTAGATAGAGTAAAGCACGTGCGTATTTACCTGAATTGCAATTGATCATTTTGAGATCGTTAAATGTTGATTAAAACTCAATTTATATATGAATGAACTTAAGTGTTAGATTTTATAACATCTTGAAATTTTATTACAAAACGGGTTGAAAGGTATCAACCAACGTTGTAATAACGAGAATTGTAATAAAATGTCAAACTAAGTTATTTTTGCCAAAAAAGTTTCTATCCGTAGAATAGCTGTTTCTTTAGATAGAAATTAGCACGTCCTTATTGGCCTGAATTGTCCTTGATCATTTAGAGACCGTCAAGTATTCATTAAAACTCAAATTATATATAAATGAACTTAAGGTAAGAGCTGTGTAATGAATACCTTTATCCAGAAGAGTATCGAAGGGAGGTAACTATAGTAGTAAATTAGGGTAGATTTCTGTCATGCAAGAGGACTGGAAGCTAATTTTTTTGTAAGCCTAGAGCTTAAATAATTGGAATGTATCTTTTTTTCCTGTGTAATTCTGTCATTGAATATAAAATTCTCATGATTTAAACTAAAATAAGCAAAATAATCAAGATTAAAGGGGTATTCGCTATCAGAATAGTGTTTATTCAAGTCATCAATTTGAAAATTTCTAAAACTGGACGGTAAACTTCTCTGAAATTTTGTTTAAATTTTGTTTAAGGTATATAGTTAAAAATGGTAAAGTTTGGTATATTGCACCAATCAGGATTTTGCACAATTTTCATTAATTTAGTCTCGCGAAATATAAAAAATGCATTTTTAAAATTTATTTGGTCAAAAAATGTCATTTGAAGATAAATTCTGTATTTATATATTATATCTTAAATTGGTTTAGTAAAATATACCATATTTTGGATAAACTGTAAAAAATTAGGGTTGAATTTATCAATAACAAAAAATTTTGTCACAGATTAAAGAATTTGGATACTTACACGTTTTTTTCTCACTTTTTTAAATAAAAAAAGCTAAAAATCTCAAAAACTACACGGTGAAAATCATTAAAATTTTGCATACAAGTCAGTGGTATGAAGCAGTTGATGAAAATATAATCAGATGTTGGATTCTTAATAGTGCCTATTACACAGCTCTTACCTTAAGTGTTATATTTTTTTTTTACATTTTGAAGTTTTATTACAAAACGGGTTGTACCGTATCTACATTTTTTGTAATAACGAGAATTGTAATAAAATGTGAAACTGCGTTCCTATTGCCGTAAAGAGTCTCTATTTTTTAATAACCGACTTTTATTTCAGAGAGATACATGTATTAGCACATACTGAATTGTCCTTGATCATTTGAAACCGTCAGGTTTTGATTAAACCTGAGCTTATACATGAACAAACATTTTATTACAATATGAAATTTTATTACAAAACGTGTTGAAAGGTATCAACCACTTTTGTAATAACGAGAATTGTAATAAAATGTGAATTTGTTTTTATTGCCATAAAGAGTCTCTATTTTTTAATAACTTTTTTTAGAAAGAAATTAGTACATACTTAATTGTCATTGATTATTTAAAACCGTCTAGTGTTGATTAAAAGTCAGCTTATATATGAACGAATATTTTATTACATTTTGAAATTTTATTACAAAACGGGTTGAAAGGTATCAACCACTTTTGTAATAACGAGAATTGTAATAAAATGTGAAACTTAGTTATTTTTGCCATAAACGTTTCTATCCGTAGAATAACTGTTTTTTTAGATAGAAATTAGCACGTTCTTACTGGCCTGAATTGTACTTGATCATTTTGAGACCGTCAGATATTGACTAAAACTCAAATAATTATTATATATGAATGAACTTAAGTGTTAGATTTTATTACATTTTGAAATTTTATTACAAAACGGATTAAAAGGTATCAACTAATTTTGTGATAACGAGAATTGTAATAAAATGTATAACTTGTTCTTGTTTTTCTTTTGCCAAAAAGTTTCTGTCCGTAGAATAACTGTTGTTTAGACAGAAATTAGCACGTCCTTATTGACCTGAATTGCCCTTGATTATTTAGAGAATGTCAAGTATTGGTTAAAACTCAAATTATATATGAATAAACTTAAGTGTTAGATTTTATTACATTTTGAAATTTTATTACAAAACGGGTTGAAAGGTATTAACGACGTTTGTAATCACGAGAATTGTAATAAAATGTGAAACTTAGTTTTTTTTCAAAAAATGATTCTATTCATAGAATAACTGTTTTTTTAATAGAAATTATTTTTCCGACCGAAATAAGCACATGCTGAATTGTCCTTAATGATTTTGAAACCGTCAGGTGTTGACTACAATTCAGCTGATATTTGAACGAACATTTTATAACATTTTGAAATTTTATTACAAAACGGGTTGAAAGGTATCAACCACTTTTGTAATAACGAGAATTGTAATAAAATGTGAAACTTAGTTATTTTTGCCATAAACGTTTCTATCCGTAGAATAACTGTTTTTTAAGATAGAAATTAGCACGTTCTTACTGGCCTGAATTGTACTTGATCATTTTGAGACCGTCAGATATTGACTAAAACTCAAATAATTATTATATATGAATGAACTTAAGTGTTAGATTTTATTACATTTTGAAATTTTATTACAAAACGGATTAAAAGGTATCAACCAATTTTGTGATAACGAGAATTGTAATAAAATGTATAACTTGTTCTTGTTTTTCTTTTGCCAAAAAGTTTCTGTCCGTAGAATAACTGTTGTTTAGACAGAAATTAGCACGTCCTTATTGACCTGAATTGCCCTTGATTATTTAGAGAATGTCAAGTATTGGTTAAAACTCAAATTATATATGAATAAACTTAAGTGTTAGATTTTATTACATTTTGAAATTTTATTACAAAACGGGTTGAAAGGTATTAACGACGTTTGTAATCACGAGAATTGTAATAAAATGTGAAACTTAGTTTTTTTCAAAAAATGATTCTATTCATAGAATAACTGTTTTTTTTAATAGAAATTATTTTTCCGACCGAAATAAGCACATGCTGAATTGTCCTTAATGATTTTGAAACCGTCAGGTGTTGACTACAATTCAGCGGATATTTGAACAAACATTTTATAACATTTTGAAATTTTATTACAAAACGGGTTGAAAGGTATCAACCACTTTTGTAATAACGAGAATTGTAATAAAATGTGAAACTTAGTTATTTTTGCAAACAAGTTTCTATCCATAAAAATACTGTTTCTTTAGACAGAAATTTGCACGTCCTTGTTGAGCTGAATTGTTCTTGATTATTGTGAGACCGTAAAGTGTTGATTGAAACAAATTATATACGATTGAACTTAAGTGTTGGATTTTGTTACATTTTGACATTTTATTACAAAACGGGTTGAATTAAACGATTTTTGCTATAACGAGATTTGTAATAAAAACTTAGTTATTTTTGCCAAAAAGTTTATATCCATTAAATAACTGTTTTTTTAAACAAAAATTAGCACGTGGTTATTGACCTGAATTGTCTTTGATCCTTAAAAGTCCGTCAAGTGTTGATTTAAACTTAAATTATTTATGAATGAACTTATTGTTAGATTACTCAATAATCTCAACAATTATATGTCAGAATTAAATTAAACTTAAATGATTGTCATCAAAACTTCTTGAGCACTACACTGTCCATGTGTTCGACCATCTTACCGTCTGTCCGTCTGTCTGCCCATCCTTTACAATCTCGTTTGCGCTTCATCTGTACGACCAGTGGTCCAATTAGCAAGAAACCTTAACTGAAGTGATTGTCATCAATCATGCCTGCGCTTTTTGTCCGTCTGTCTGTCTGTCTGCCTGTCTGTCTGTCTGTCTGTCTGTCTGTCTGTCTGTCTGTCTGTCTGTCTGTCTGTCTGTCTAAACAGAAATATTGCCCTTTTTCATAGTCACAACCACTAGTCAAAATTGAATAAAAGATTTACTGAAGTGATTGTGATCAAGGCCAGGTTATGGAGGTAATCACAAGCATATGGTTTCCATTCAACTATTACCAATACATATTTAATAAATGTTAATGCCAATTCGAATTTAAAGCTACGTTTGGGGACATAAGTCACTTTAAAGTGACAGCTCTTTGTTTTCGTCAAAATATAAGTTTTTAGTATGAAAATATGAAATAAAATAAATATTTCACTGAAACTAGCATGTTCACTTTTGATTCAATTGAAATTGTTTTAATTTATCTTACTGAACTAACCATAAGTTTCCATCGCGTGTGAATTTGCATGAAGTTGGCTCTGAGATCGTAGATCGAAGTTCGAAATTTCGTCGCATAGCTATGGGTTCTGCATTCAGATCTGTATTGGCAGACGCAACAAATCCAGAGTTCAGCATTCAACATTCAGCTCTGCAATGAATTATTGCACAGCTCTGCATTCAATTGTTGCACAGCTCTGCAATCGATATTCAGCGCTACATTGAATTCTTGCACAGCTCTGCATTCAACATTCAGCTCTGCATTAAATTCTTTCACAGCTCTGCAATCGATATTCAGCTCTACACTCAATTTATTGCACAGATCTGGATTTAACATTCAGCTCTGCGTTTAATTTTCGCACAGCTCTGGATTCAACATTCAGCTCTACATTCAATTCTTGCACAGCTCTGCATTCAACATTTAGCGCTGCATTCAAATTATGCACAGCTCTGCATTCAACATTCAACTCTGCATTCAATATAATAATTATTATATGCACACTCTGCATTTAAAGATTTACATCTGTTTTGGTCGACTGTTCCGTATTCCAAAGTGTGAAAGTCTTAACATACATTCATTGGTCTGAACTTCGCTGATTTTACTGATCAGAATTTCAGACTTGGGAAAACAATTTAACAAAGGAACATACATAGCAAGACATATATTTTAAGAACAAAATCAGAAATGCATTTGTAAAGAAAAATGCAACATGCATGAGCGTTGCAACTTTAAATGGCGCCAAGCTTCCCGAGTCACAACACGCTATTCAAATATAGCTTATTCGACAAACGAATGTTTCCTTTTTTTCTTATTTAAAAAAGACCATTTTATATAAAAATTATATAATTAATATAGAATCAGTGTATCCATACTTTAAAAAGTTATAAACGCCTAGGCAATGAATTTGTTGGATACAGCTTTTAAAGTGTATGTTAGAAACAACATCTCATTAAACAGCTTTCTTAATTTCGTTGCAAGATTATTAATATGCTGCAGTTTTGTTACATGGTACAATACTATTTACTTTAAAATGAATGTGGAACTATGCCAAATGTTTGCCTTTCATACAGCCTTTGTTCACTTCATTTTATGGAAAAGATCCTTTCTTTGTAAATAAGACATTATCAAGGAACTGAAAAATGCAATATTCTACTAAATTTGGTGTTTTAAAAAATCATGGTTAATAACAATTGTTTATTGAAGCTATATTTCGATCGGAAACAGTATTTCCGTATATGGTAAACGCCACGTTTTATAACGGAAGATACGGAAGATTCCGGAAATTGAAGAGCAATTTACGTAATTGAAAGGGCGGACCAAAAGGACCGTTTGTGGCCTGGCTAAATATCCATAACTGAATGAAAAGACCTGGGGTCTACATAAAACAATGAAAAGAGCAAAGCATACTATTCCACTGGTATTTCACTACATCCGGGTACATCTGGACACATATAAAGGACGGCCTCGCGATGCAAGCCCATTTAGATTGATCAAGTTATGTTGCTGGGGTCAAAACTAGCCCCCTACAAGGTTCACTTGATTTTACATAAACTTATTAAAGGAAACCTTTAAAAATCTTAGTTTACATATTTGGTATGCAGCATGTCCGGTAGACCTCCAGCAAAATTGTTCAAATCTTGGACCCTGGGTCAAAAATGGCCCTGCCTCGGGGTTCACGTTTTACACTAAGTTATATATGAAGCAAATATAAAAACTTTTTGGAAGAAATCATATGACTTAAAGCTGCCATATTTGGTGATCAGCATTGTCTAGTAGACCTGCACTAAGATTGTTCAAGTCAAATAAAGTCATATACAGCTTATAATTTGGACCGTGTGCACAGTTTGAGATGCAGAATTTAACTTTGATATGAACTGAGCTAGATTTTGACCGAGTTACCTACTTTCTTGTATTTGAAGCTACATCTTGAAAATTGGACCTTGTTCACAGCTATTGAAGCTAGAGGTTTGAAATTTAAACCATATGCACAGTTCAAAATGCAGATTTGAACTAACCTAGAATTAGACCCAGTGATGTACTTTCTTGTTTTTAGAAAATTTGTAGTCTTGAAATTTAGACCACGTAGAAAGTATTATTGACATTAAATTGACCTTGATTTTGACCAAATGACTTACTTTTTAGCTCACCTGGCACAACGCGCATTGGGTTTTTTTCCCTACCCACTTTGACTCGGGTGAGCGACTTTGGGTCATATAGCCCTCTTTTTTGATATAGGTACATGTATGCTGATTAATTACAGCGCTGATTAATTATACTGTGTCGTGCGAAACAGTTAGACCCCTAGCGCCAAAGTCAAGATCACCTGTGTATGTTCATTGTCAACATGGTTTATTGGAGGGTTTAGTTTGTGTCTGATTCTTAACTTTTTTCATCAAGGGATTGTGAAATAACGGTGTTCAAATGTTTACTATTAAAAGACGACGTGTCGTGTCCATGTTTGTGTTCCTCCATTTTTATCTATCCATAGTCTTTAGTCTGCCTGTGATCTCATCGTAGTCGACCCAAAGTATATCTATGATCTTACTATAGTGTATCCGCGGTAAGATATGCCTCTTCTAACAGTTCCTATAGGCTGTGGATGTTGGTAACTCTGTTACAAATTATTGTGCATTTGTGGTTTATTTCAGTATCTGTTTCTCTTTTTCTCTTAAGGCTATCCTATTCTAAAATACGTGCATGTGATACCTATCCATGAAACTTCTCATTTGAAAAAAAACTGATCGTGGTGTCAGCCTGAGCATTACCAAATTTTATACAACTCTTGAGATAATCTTGAATTCTGTACGATTTTTTAAGTTTATATCTAATGTAATTCCTGAAGGGAAGGTCGCCAGTCTTCGGAAGTTACTACGTCAACATTTCTTTTAAACAAACTCTCCCTTAAATCATTTTAACAAAGTTGATTAAACTTTTCATAGGTGTCCATTGAATAAAGCTGCCACGATGTTGAGGCAGTTGAGCAACTGCAACAAAAACAATCATGAATTATAAGAAATCAACTTTTCGTTAACAACAAGACGAGAACAGCTTAGATAGTTTGCATAATATATCGGCTAGAGATCCTCAGATCATAGTACTGGGTCAAAATTCCCCACGCTCTAGATGTCATATGTTTTACATAGAAGAAATATAGAAAAAACTTTATAAATCTTCCCTTAATCCAAAGGCCTCAAAAGTTCTTAAATATTGCATTAAGCATTGTCTTCTGGATCTCTTTCAAGTTTGTTCAAATTATGATCCTTCGGTCAAAATTTATCCCGTTCCCGTTCTTTATATATCTTTACAGACAAATATCAACAAAGAATTCAATCAACAAATAACACATTTTGCAAACATATTTTGACACAAACATTCATTTGGGGAACCTGTATTGTGTTGTTGTTGTTGTTGTTGTTATATAAGCTGAGTTTTAATCAACACCTGAGAGTTGTAATCAACACCTGACGGTTTCAAATGATCAAGGACAAGTTGTTAAAAAATATAGACTCTTTACGGCAATAAGAGAGTAGTTTTAACTTTTATTACAATTCTCGTTATTACAAAAGTGGTTGATACCTTACAATCCGTTTTGTAATAAAATTTCAAGATGTCATAAAATGTAAAGTTCATTCATATATCAGTTGAGTTTTAATCAACACTTAACGGTCTCAAAATGATCAATGGCAATTCAGGTCAATAAGCACGTGCTAATTGCTATCTACAACAGTTATAATATGGATAGAAACTTTTTGGCAAAAATAACTAAGTTTCACATTTTATTACAATTCTCGTTATTACAAAAGTGGTTGATACCTTGCAACCCGTTTTGTAATAAAAGTTTAAAATGTAATAAAACCTAACAAATAAGTTCATTCATAAATAATTTGATTTTTAATGAATACTTGACGGTCTGTAAATGATCAGGGGGCAATTCAGGCCAATAAGGATGTGCTAATTTCTGTCGAAAGAAAAAGTTATTCTACGGATAGACAATAACTAAGTTTTACATTTTATTACAATTCTTGTTATTACAAAAGTGGTTGATACCTTTCAACCCGTTTTGTAATAAAACTTCATAATCTAATATAATTTTCGTTCATGTATAAGCTCAGTCTCAATCAAAACCAGACGGTTTCAAATGAAAAAGGTCAATTCAGTATGTGCTAATTTCTGTCTGAAATATAAAAAAAACAGTTGTAAAAAATAGAGACTCTTAACGGCAATAAGAGAGTAGTTTCACATTTTATTACAATTCTCGGTATTACAAAAGTGGTTGATACCTTACAACCCGTTTTGTAATAAAATTTCAAGATGTTATAAGATCTAACACTGAAGTTTATTCATACATAAGTTGAGTTTTAATCAACATATAACGGTCTCAACATGATCAATTGCAATTCAGGACAATAAACACGTGCTAATTTCTATCTAAAACAACAGTTATTCTATGGATAGACACTTTTTGGGAAACAAAAAACTAAGTTTCACATTTTATTACAATTTTCGTTTTTACAAAAGTGGTTGATACGTTGCAACCCGTTTTGTTATAAAAGTGTAAAATGTAATAAAATCTAACACTTCAGTGTATTCATAAATAATTTCAGTTTTAATCAATACTTGACGGTCTCTAAATAATCAAGGTGAATTCAGGTCAATAAGGACGTGCTAATTTCTGTCGAAAGAAAAAGCTATTCTACGGATAGACACTTTTTTGGCAAAAATAAGTAAAAGTTTCACATTTAATTACAATTCTCGTATTGTAATAAACCTTCATAATGTAATATAATGTTCGTTCATGTATAACCTCAGTTTTAATCAAAACCAGACGGATTCAAATGATCAATGACAATTTAGTGTGTGCTAATTTCTGTCTGAAATAAAAAAAAAACAGTTATTAAAGAATAGAGACCCTTTACGGCAATAAGAACGCAGTTTCACATTTTATTACGATTCTCGTTATTACAAAAGTGGTTGATACCTTTCAACCCGTTTTGTAATAAAACTTCATAATATAATACAATGTTCGTTCATGTATAAAAAGGTAAAATATGCATACCAGGAATTGCCACACTCAGAAAACACAGCCTTCCCACACAGCCAAAAAGTAGAGAGGAAAAGCGAGCATAATTTAATCAAATGATCAATTTCAATTAGGAAGCTCAGTTTTATTCAGAACCTGACGGTTTGAAATGATCAAGGACATTTCACTATGTGCTCATTTCTGTCTGAAATAATAAAAAACAGTTATTAAAAATAGAGACTCTTTACGGCAATAAGAACGCAGTTTCACATTTTATTACATTTCTCGTTATTACAAAAGTGGTTGATACCTTATAACCCGTTTTGTAATAAAATTTCAAAATGTAAAAATATCTAATATTTAAGTTCATTCATATATAATTTGAGTTTTAATGAATACTTGACGGTCTCTAAATGATCAAGGACGATTCAGGCCAATAAGGACGTGCTAATTACTGTCTGAAGAAACAGTTATTCAGCGGATAGAAACTTTTTGGGCAAAAAAAAGCAGTTTCACATTTTATTACAATTCTCGTTATTACAAGTGGTTGATATCTTACAACCCGTTTTGTAATAAAATTTCAAAATGTAAAAATATCTAATATTTAAGTTCATTCATATATAATTTGATCAATACTTGACGGTCTCTAAATGATCAAGGACAAATCAGGCCAATAAGGACGTGCTAATTTCTATCTAAAAAAAAAAAAAAACAGTTATTCTGCGGATAGAAACTTTTTGGCAAAAATAACTAAGTTTGACATTTTATTACAATTCTCGTTATTACAAAAGTTGTTGATACCTTTCAACCCGTTTTGTAATAAAATTTCATTATGTAATAATATGTTTGTTCATATATAAGCTGATTTTTAATCAACAACTGACGGTTTCAAATGATCAAGGACAATTCAGTTTCGAAAAAAAACAACAGTTATTAAAAATATAGACTATTTACGGCAATAAGAGAGTAGTTTTACATTTTATTACAATTCTCGTTATTACAAAAGTGGTTGATACCTTACAACCCGTCTTGTAAAAAAATTTCAAGATGTTATAAAATCTAACACTTAAGGTCATTCATAAATAAATTCAGTTTTAATCAACACTTAACGGTCTCAAAATGATCAATGGCAATTCAGGCCAGTAAGGACGTGCTAATTTCTGTTGATAGAAAAAGTTATTCTACGAATAGACAATTTTTTTGGCAAAAATAAGTAAGTTTCACATTTTATTACAATTCTCGTTATTACAAAAGTGGTTGATACCTTGCAACCCGTTTTGTAATAAAAATGTAAAATGTAATAAAATCTAACACAAGTTCATTCATAAATAATTTAAGTTTTAATCAGTACTTGGCGCTCTCTAAATAATCAAGGGCAATTCAGACCAGTAAGGACGTGCTAATTTCTGTCGAAAGAAAAGGTTATTCTACGGATAGACACTTTTTTGGCAAAAGATAACTAAGTTTTACATTTCATTACAATTCTCGTTTTTACAAAAGTGGTTGATGATATTCAACCTGTTTTGTAATAAACTTTCAAAATGTGATAACATGTTCGTTCATATATAAGCTGAGTTTTAATCAACATCTGACGTTTCAAATGATCAAGGACAATTCAGAATGTGCTCATTTCTCTCTAAAAAACAGTTATTAAAAATAGAGATTTTTTATATGGCAATAAAAAGATAATTTCACATTTTATTACAATTCTCGTTATTACAAATGTGGTTGATACGTTTCAACCCGTTTTGTAATAAAATTTCATAATGTAATATAATGTTCGTTCATGTATAAGCTCAGTTTTAATCAAAACCAAACGGTTTCAAATGATCAATGACAATTTAGTGTGTGCTAATTTCTGTCTGAAATAAAAAAAAAACAGTTATTAAAAAATAGAGACTCTTTACGGCAATAAGAACGCAGTTTCACATTTTATTACAATTCTCGTTATTACAAAAGTGGTTGATAACTTTCAACCCGTTTTGTAATAAAACTTCATAATATAATACAATGTTCGTTCATGTATAAAAAAAGTAAAATATGCATACCAGGAATAGCCCCACTCAGAAAACTCAGCCTCCCCACACAGCCAAAAAGTAGAGAGGAAAAGAGAGCATAATTTAATCAAATGATCATTTTCAATTAGGAAGCTCAGTTTTAATCAAAATCTAACGGTTCCAAATGATCAAGGACAATTCAGTTTGTGCTAATTTCTGTCTGAAATAAAACAAATAACAGTTATTAAAAAATAGAGACTCTTTACGACAATAAGAACGCAGTTTCACATTTTATTACAACTCTCGTTATTACAAAAGTTGTTGATATCTTACAACCCGTTTTGTAATAAAATTTCAAAATGTAAAAATATCTAATATTTAAGTTCATTCATATATAATTTGAGTTTTAATCAATACTTGACGGTCTCTTAATGATCAAGGACAATTCAGGCTAATAAGGACGTGCTAATTTCTATCTAAAAAAAACAGTTATTCTGCGGATAGAAACTTTTTGGCAAAAATAATTAAGTTTGACATTTTATTACAATTCTCGTTATTACAAAAGTTGTTGATACCTTTCAACCCGTTTTGTAATAAAATTTCATTATGTAATAATATGTTCGTTCATATATATAAGCTGATTTTTAATCAACAACTGACGATTTCAAATGATCAAGGACAATTTAGTTTTGCAAAAAAAAAAACAGTTATTAAAAAATATAGACTATTTACGGCAATAAAAGAGTAGTTTTACATTTTATTACAATTCTCGTTATTACAAAAGTGGTTGATACTTTACGACCCGTTTTGTAATAAAATTTCAAGATGTTATAAAATCTAACAATGAAGTTCATTCATATATAAGTTGAGTTGTAATCAACATATAACGGTCTCAAAATGACCAATGGCAATTCAGGTCAATAAGCACGTGCTAATATTTATCTAAAACAACTGTTATTCAATAGTTAGACAATTGTTTTGCAAAAATAACTAAGTTCAACATTTTATTACAATTCTCGTTATTACAAAAGTGGTTGATACCTTGCAACCCGTTTTGTAATAACAGTGTAAAATGTAATAAAATCAAACACTTAAGTTCATTCATAAATAATTTCAGTTTTAATCAATGCTTGATGGTCTCTAAATAATCAAGGGCAATTCAGGTCAATAAGAACGTGCTAATTTCTGTCGAAAGAAAAAGTTATTCTACGGATAGACACTTTTTTGGCAAAAATAACTAAGTTTGACATTTTATTAAAATTCTCGTTATTACAAAAGTGGTTGATACCTTACAACCCATTTTGTAATAAAATTTCAAGATGTTATAAAATCTAACACTGAAGTTCATTCATATATAAGTTGAGTTGTAAACAATATATGACGGTCTCAAAATGACCAATGGCAATTCAGGTCAATAAGCACGTGCTAATATTTATCTAAAACAACAGTTATTCAATGGTTAAAAAATTTTTTGGCAAAAATAATTAAGTTCCACATTTGATTGCAATTCTCGTTATTACAAAAGTGGTTGATACCTTGCAACCCGTTTTGTAATAAAAGTGTCAAATGCAATAAAATCAAACACTTAAGTTCATTCATAAATAATTTGAGTTTTAATCAATACTTGACGGTCTCTAAATAATCAAGGGCAATTCAGGTCAATAAGGACGTGCTAATTTCTGTCGATAGAAAAAGTTATTCTACGGATAGACCCTTTTTTAGGCAAAAATAAATAAGTTTGACATTTTATTACAATTCTCGTTATTACAAAAGTGGTTGATACCTTACAGCCCGTTTTGTAATAAAATTTCAAGATGTTATAAAATCTAACACTGAAATTCATTCATATATAAATTGAGTTGTCATCAACATATAACGGTCTCAAAATGACCAATGGCATATTTATCTAAAACAACAGTTATTCAATGGTTAGACAATTTTTTGGCAAAATAACTAAGTTCCACATTTTATTACAATTCTCGTTATTACAAAAGTGGTTGATACCTTGCAACCCGTTTTGTAATAAAAGTGTAAAATGTAATAAAATCAAACACAAGTTCATTCATAAATAATTTCAGTTTTAATCAATACTTGACGGTCTCTAAATAATCAAGGGCAATTCAGGTCAATAAGGACGTGCTAATTTCTGTCGAAAGAAAAAGTTATTCTACGAATAGGCCCCTTTTTTGGCAAAAATAACTAAGTTTGACATTTTATTACAATTCTCGTTATTACAAAAGTGGTTGATACTTTACAACCCGTTTTGTAATAAAATTTCAAGATGTTACGAAATCTAACACTGAAGTTCATTCATATATAAGTTGAGTTGTAATCAACATATAACGGTCTCAAAATGACCAATGGCAATTCAGGTCAATAAGCACGTGCTAATATTTATCTAAAACAACAATTATTCAATGGATAGACAATTTTTGGCAAAAATAACTAAGTTCCACATTTTATTACAATTCTCGTTATTACAAAAGTGGTTGATACCTTGCAACCCGTTTTGTAAGAAAATTATAAAATGTAATACAATCAAACACTTAAGTGCATTCATAAATAATTTCAGATTTAATCAATACTTGATGGTCTCTAAATAATTTAAGGGCAATTCAGGTCAATAAGGACGTGCTAATTTCTGTCGAAAGAAAAAGTTATTCTACGGATAGACACTTTTTTGGCAAAAATAACTAAATAACTAAGTTTGACATTTTATTACAATTCTCGTTATTACAAAAGTGGTTGATACCTTACAACCCGTTTTGTAATAAAATTTCAAGATGTAATAAAATCTAACACTGAAGTTCATTCATATATAAGTTGAGTTGTAATCAACATATAACGGTCTCAAAATGACCAATGGCATATTTATCTAAAACAATAGTTATTCAATGGTTAGACAATTTTTTTGGCAAAAATAACTAAGTTCCACACTTTATTATAATTCTCGTTATTACAAAAGTGGTTGATACCTTGCAACCCGTTTTGTAATAAAAGTGTAAAATGTAATAAAATCAAAAACAAGTTCATTCATAAATAATTTGAATTTTAATCAATACTTGACGGTCTCTAAATAATCAAGGGCAATTCAGGTCAATAAGGACGTGCTAATTTCTGTCGAAAGAAAAAGTTATTCTACGGATAGACACTTTTTTTGGCAAAAATAACTAAGTTTGACATTTTATTACAATTCTCGTTATTACGAAAGTGGTTGATACCTTGCAACCCGTTTTGTAATAAAAGTGTAAAATGTAATAAAATCAAACACTGAAGTTCATTAAAAAATAAATTCAGTTTTAATTAATACTTGACGGTCTCTAAGTAATCAAGGGCAATTCAGGTCAATAAGGACGTGCTAATTTCTGTCGAAAGAAAAAGTTATTCTACGAATAGACACTTTTTTTTGGCGAAAATAACTAAGTTTGACATTTTATTAAAATTCTCGTTATTACAAAAGTGGTTGATACCTTACAACCCGTTTTGTAATAAAATTTCAAGATGTAATAAAA